>JARQOD010004054.1:0-58470 GCA_033576555.1 Oophaga sylvatica | reverse complement strand
AGAGGCAAGCTATGAAGGATTATATTTCGGAAAGTCTGGCCAAGGGGCATATTAGACCTTCATCTTCCCCAGTGGCCGCGGGGTTCTTCTTTGTGAAGAAAAAAGATGGAGGCCTACGCCCTTGCCTGGATTTCCGTGAGCTTAATCGGATTACGGTCCGGGATCCGTATCCGCTCCCACTTATTCCTGATCTCTTCAATCAGATTGTGGGCGCCAAATGGTTCTCTAAGTTGGATCTCAAGGGGGCGTATAATCTGATTAGGATAAAGGAGGGGGATGAGTGGAAGACGGCGTTTAACACTCCGGAGGGACATTATGAGAACCTTGTCATGCCTTTCGGTCTGACTACTGCCCCGGCGGTGTTTCAACATTTTGTTAATGACATCTTTCGCCACCTAGTGGGACAGTTTGTTGTCATTTATCTAGATGACATCTTAATTTACTCGCCGGATCTTGTGTCTCATCAGGAGCATGTGAGACAGGTGTTGCAGATCTTGCGGGACAATAAACTGTACGCCAAATGGGAGAAGTGTGTATTCGCCGTACAGGAACTTCAGTTTTTAGGATTCCTGGTGTCAGCTTCTGGTTTCCGTATGGACCCTGGGAAAGTGAAGGCAGTGCTTGAATGGGATTGGCCAGAGGATCTTAAGGCACTGCAGCGTTTCCTGGGGTTTGCTAACTACTACCGGAAATTTATTCGTAATTTCTCATCCGTTGTCAAACCTCTCACTGACATGACAAAAAAAGGGACGAATTTTTCTAGGTGGTCTGACAAAGCTTGTCAAGCATTTTCCTCCTTGAAAAAATGTTTTGCTTCAGCACCCATACTCATTCAACCAGATGCATCACAACCGTTCATTGTGGAGGTAGACGCGTCTGACGTAGGGGTGGGTGCGGTATTATCTCAAGGTCCGTCCCCTGGTAAATGGCATCCGTGCGCTTTCTTCTCTAAAAAATTGTCGTCCGCCGAGAGGAATTATGATGTCGGCAATAGGGAACTCTTGGCCATTAAGTTGGCTTTTGAAGAGTGGCGTCACTTTTTGGAGGGGTAAGTTCACCCGGTCACCGTCATTACTGATCACAAGAACCTGCTGTATTTAGAGTCTGCTAAACGTCTGAATTCCAGACAAGCTAGATGGTCGTTGTTTTTTACCAGGTTTAATTTTGTCGTCACATATCGTCCTGGGTCAAAAAATGTAAAGGCGGATGCCTTATCTCGTAGTTTCCCGGGGGCCGGGAAGACGGATGACCCGGTTCCTATCCTTCAGGAGGGATTGTGGTGTCGGCTGTATGCTCTGAGCTTGAGGAGGAGGTATTGGAGGCTCAGGGGGACGCCCCTGTAGGACCTCCAGGGAAACTGTTTGTTCCAGATCAGTTAAGACAAAAGGTTATCGAGGCACATCATAATTCTGCTTTGGCAGGACACCCAGGGAGTAAAGCAACTGTGGATCTCCTTTCACGCCGGTTTTGGTGGCCTAACTTAAATAAAGAGGTGGTAACTTTTGTCGCGTCCTGTGGGGTTTGTGCGCGCTCTAAGACCCCACATACCCGTCCGTCTGGGGCCCTCTTACCTTTGAAAATCCCGGAGCGTCCATGGACCCATCTGTCTATGGACTTCATTACGGACCTCCCTCCGTCTTCAGGTAAAACTGTCATACTAGTTGTAGTTGACAGGTTCAGTAAGATGGCACATTTTATTGCTCTTCCTAATGCTAAAACTCTGGCGCAGGTGTTCATTGGGGAGATTGTGAGACTTCACGGGTTGCCTTCCGATGTGGTGTCGGATCGGGGGTCTCAGTTTGTGTCCAAATTCTGGAAGGCATTTTGTTCACGTCGGGGGATGTAATTGTCATTTTCTTCGGCTTTTCATCCGCAGACCAATGGTCAGACAGAGCGTCTGAATCAGAGCTTAGAGACATATCTCCGGTGTTTTGTCTCAGAGAACCAGGAGGACTGGTCTTCTTTCTTGCCTCTGGCAGAGTTCGCTCTTAACAATAGGCGGAGCGAGTCCACTGGTAAGTCCCCATTTTTTGGGGCATACGGTATTCACCCCCAGTTTTGTACTTTCAATGGGGGGCTCTTCTGGGGTTCCTGAGGAGGAACGATTTTTCGTCGTCACTTGCTTCTGTGTGGAGAGGAGTGCTGAATAATCTGAGTGCTATGGGGAACCGATACAAACGTATGGCTGATAGGAGGAGAGTGTCTGGTCCGGACCTAAGTGTGAACGATCTGGTTTGGTTGTCTACCAAGAATATAAAACTTAAGGTTCCCTCCAGGAAACTGGGTCCCAGGTTCATCGGGCCATACAGGATTAGCTCGATAATTAATCCGGTGGCATTCTGTCTTGACCTCCCTCCTACGTTTAAAATCCACAATGTGTTCCACAATGTGTACCTTAAGAGGTACGTGGCGCCAGTTATACCGTCACCTCTACCTCCTCCTCCAGTGGTGGTCAATGGTAACTTGGAATTTCAGGTGTCGAAGATCATTGACTCACGTCTGAATCGCCGGTCCCTTCAGTACTTGGTTCATTGGAAGGGGTATGGTCCTGAGGAGAGGACATGGGTTCCTGTGTCTGATATTAACGCAGACCGATTAATTCGGGCCTTCCACACAACTCACCCTGATAAACCTGGCCCTGAGGGTCCGGAGGCCCCTCGTAGAAGGGGGGGTACTGTCACGGGTGTATCGCCACGAAGATCGTCGCGATTTCACATTCTGACTTCTCGCAGCTGAGTTGTTGGTACTTTGTGTCTGTTGGCAGTGAGGGAGTTAATTCTACCTTTCTCTGTGCTTAGACTGGGTCCAGCCTCGCCCGGCTGCTGTGTATTAGGCACTAATTAGCTTCCTTCAAATACCTGCCATTCTGCTTAAGGAGTTGTCAGTGAAAGCATTCATTCAGACCAGCAGAGCGGATCGTTTCTGAGAAGACTTAAGCTAAGAGTGCCTGTTGTGGTTTATCCTCTCCTCGCTTATTGTTTATCTCCTTAACCTTTTGTGTTCCCTCTGTAGTTGAAGTTTTTGTATGCAAGGCAGTATTTACTTTATCCCTTGTCTGTCTCGTTTGTCTTATACTGTTTGTAAGCTGTGACCTGCCCATTCCCTGTGGTGGTAATCAGGGTCCTTCTCAGGACTAGATTACAGTGGTCAGGGATCTACAGGAGACAGGATTACACTGGCGGCCTGGACCTCTGTACCATTAACAGTACCTCCAGGTAGAGGGACTAGTCAGGACCCCAGTTTAGGGTCAGCATAGACCCCGGTCTACCTCTATCCTGAGACAGCGTGACACGTATACAGTATAGACCCACAATACATAGGATATGATGTCATGTAATACAATGCTGGCAGATATTATGCATACATGTTGATATTTTCTATTATATGAAATATAGAATGTTGTAACACTAGATATATGTTACCGTCATAAAATATATCTGTTATACAGCGTGACACACAGACAGAAAATAGTATGAGCAAACGTTGGGGCCCAATCTGCCTAGACAGAAACGGATAGGAAGGATACTTACTGCAATCCAAAAAACCCTAAAAAAAAGCCAACGCTACTAATTGCAAAAACACCTGAGATCACACGACCTCTACCACCTAAATTAGTTCTCTGGTGTAACAAAACTCAGCACCAGCCACTGAAAAAACTGGAAAAGGCAAATGAACAAACAACAGTTGCTCCAGAGGAACCGAGAGGGGCCCAAGCCCTCCGGGGAGGGGAACCTGGCCAACCTCACAGAAATGCAGAGAAAAATGGAAATGGCAAGCACAAAAACAAAGAACAGAAAATATCTTATCTGAGAGCAGGAGAAGAGGCAAGACTCAGCAAGCTTCCAAGTGAACCAGGAAACAAAGTTGAGAAAGGAACAATTGATCACCGGCAACCATGATGGGGGGAAACCTCCCTTATATCCAGCCAGTCTGTAATTCCTGATTGCCAATCCTCAGTGAATGGTTCAGTACTGTTTGTAACCACCAGAGGGAGCTTCTGATCAGAATTCATTTCTAAAACATTCATAACATCCCCCCCACAGTGATATCATTGTTTCCATATTATATGTCCCCCCACAGTGATATCATTGTTTCCATATTATATGTCCCCCCACAGTGATATCATTGTTTCCATATTATATGTCCCCCCCACAGTGATATCATTGTTTCCATATTATATGTCCCCCCACAGTGATATCATTATGTTTCCATATTATATGTGCCCCCCACAGTGATATCATTGTTTCCATATTATATGTCCCCCCACAGTGATATCATTGTTTCCATATTATATGTCCCCCCACAATGATATCAGTTTCCATATTATATGTCCCCCACAGTAATATCATTGTTTCCATATTACGGTATATGTCCCCCCACAGTGATAACATTGTTTCCATATTATATGTTCCCCCACAGTGATATCAGTTTCCATATGTCCCCCCACAGTGATATCATTGTTTCCATATTATATGTCCCCCCACAATGATATCATTGTTTCCATATTATATGTCCCCCCACAGTGATATCAGTTTCCATATTATATGTCCCCCAAAGTGATATCATTGTTTCCATATTATATGTCCCCCCACAGTGATATCATTGTTTCCATATTATATGTCCCCCCACAGTGATATCATTGTTTCCATATTATATGTCCCCCACAGTGACATCATTTTTTCCATATGATATGTCCCCCCACAGTGATATCAAAATGACCCCACAGTGATATAATTGTTTCCATATTATATGTCCCCCCACAGTGATGTCATTATGTTTCCATATTATATGTCCCCTCACAGTAATATCATTATGTTTCCATATTATATGTCCCCCCACAGTGATATCATTATGTTTCCATATTATATGTCCCCCCACAGTGATATCATTATGTTTCCATATTATATGTCCCCCCACAGTGATATAATTATGTTTCCATATTATATGTCCCCCCACAGTGATATCATTATGTTTCCATATTATATGTCCCCCCACAGTGATGTCATTATTTTTCCATATTATATGTCCCCCCACAGTGATATCATTATGTTTCCATATTATATGTCCCCCCACAGTGATATCATTATGTTTCCATATTATATGTTCCCCCACAGTGATATCATTATGTTTCCATATTATATGTCCAGCGTCAGACTGGAACACCTTGGGCCCACCAGAGAAAATCATTCTTGGGGCCCACTATGTAGCTACATAGAAATAAATACATGACCACCAATTGTGCAGTAAAACACACTAATATCAGGGTATAATATAAGGTAGTACATGTCTTAATTATGTAGCAGGAATTGGGGTAGCCTCCCTCATAGATTAAAAAGCAGCCCCCTCATAGGGGATAATGCTGCCCCCCATATGGGATAATGCTTCCCCCCCTCATAGGGTATAATGCTATATATATAGATATAGATAGATAATAGATAGATACCATATATATTCGAGTATAAGCTGACCCCCCTAATTTTGCCACAAAAAACTGGGAAAACTTATCGACTCGAGTATAAGCCTAGGGTGGAAAATGAGATTATGCCCCATATGCTGCCCCATGTATTATGCCCCACAAGATGCTCCATAGATTGTGCCCCATATTCTGCCCATGTATTATGCCCCCATAGATTGTGCCCCCATAGATGCTCCATAGATTATGCCCCCATAGATGCTCCATAGATTATGCCCCCATAGAAGCTCCTTAGATTATGCCCCCATAGAAGCTCCATAGATTGTGCCCCCATAGATGCTCCTTATATTATGCCCCCATATAAGCTCCATAGATTATGCCCCCATAGATGCTCCATAGATTATGCCCCCATAGATTATGCCCCCATAGATGCTCCATAGATTATGCCCCCATAGATGCTCCACAGATTATGCCCCCATAGATGCTCCATAGATTATGCCCCCATAGAAGCTCCTTAGATTATGCCCCCATAGAAGCTCCATAGATTGTGCCCCCATAGATGCTCCTTAGATTATGCCCCCATAGAAGCTCCATAGATTATGCCCCCATAGATGCTCCATAGATTATGCCCCCATAGATTATGCCCCATAGATGCTCCATAGATTATGCCCCCATAGATGCTCCACAGATTATGCCCCCATAGATTATGCTACCATAGATGCTCCATAGATTATGCCCCCATAGATGCTCCACAGATTATGCCCCCATAGATGCTCCACAGATTATGCCCCCATAGATGCTCCACAGATTATGCCCCCATAGATTATGCCCCCATATATGCTCCACAGATTATGCCCCCATAGAAGCTCCATAGATTATACCCCCATAGATGCTCCATAGATTATGCCCCATAGATTATGCCCCCATAGATGCTCCACAGATTATGCCCCCATAGATTATGCCCCCATAGATGCTCCACAGATTATGCCCCCATAGAAGCTCCATAGATTATACCCCCATAGATGCTCCATAGATTATGCCCCCATAGATTATGCCCCATAGATGCTCCACAGATTATGCCCCCATAGATTATGCCCCATAGATGCTCCACAGATTATGCCCCCATAGAAGCTCCATAGATTGTGCCCCCATAGATGCTCCATAGATTGTGCCCCCATAGATTATGCCCCCATAGATGCTCCATAGATTATGCCCCCATAAATGCTCCTAAGATTATGCCCCATAGAAGCTCCATAGATTATACCCCCATAGATGCTCCATAGATTATGCCCCCATAGATTATGCCCCCATAGATGCTCCACAGATTATGCCCCCATAGATTATGCCCCCATAAATGCTCCTTAGATTATGCCCCCATAGATTATGCCCCCATAGATGCTCCACAGATTATGCCCCCATAGATTATGCCCCCATAGATGCTCCACAGATTATGCCCCCATAGAAGCTCCATAGATTGTGCCCCATAGATGCTCCATAGATTGTGCCCCCATAGATTATGCCCCCATAGAAGCTCCATAGATTATACCCCATAGATGCTCCATAGATTATGCCCCCATAGATTATGCCCCCATAGATGCTCCACAGATTATGCCCCCATAGATTATGCCCCCATAAATGCTCCTTAGATTATGCCCCCATAGAAGCTCCATAGATTATGCCCCATAGATGTTCCACAGATTATACCCCCATAGATTATGCCCCCATAGATGCTCCACAGATTATGCCCCCGTAGATGCTCCACAGACTGTGCCCCCATAGATGCTGCATTTTATAGGCCCCTTTATGCTGCCGCAGCTGCTGCTGCAAAAAAAAAAAACACATTCTCACCTCTCGTCGCTGGGGCCAGGTGTCGGTGTCCTGAGCAGGCGGGGACACCGGCGCGCTATGGGGGACAGGTGCCGGTGTCACCGCTGGCTCAGGGCCCCAGCACCTGAGAGATTTACCTGTCACCCGTTCCACCGCTGAGCGCCGCTGTCTTCGGGTCCTCCGGCAGTGAATGATCAGGCAGAGGGCGCGGCGCTCACTAATGACGTCATCGCGCCCTCTGCCTGAACATCGCACAGCAAGAGGACCCGAGGACACGGCGGTGGAACGGGACAGGTAAGTAATGATATTCACTGCTTCCCACGCCCAATTGGGCGTGGGAAGCAGTGAATATTCATTTCTCTTTAGCAGCGGGGACAGGGGCTCCTGCCTCCTGTCACCCGCTGCTGCTCCGCTGGCACGGGGCCCCCATGGCAGCAGCGTGGTGTGTCGCTATTAGCGACACGTCACCGGCTGGGGGCCGAAGGAGCAGCGGGGGCCCTAGGCAACTGGCCCCTGTATGCCAGCAGGTGCCAGGGCCCCCCAGATGCCAGGGCCCACCAGAGAATCCTCCGGTTCTCCGGTGGGCCAGTCCGACCCTGTATATGTCCACCCCACAGTGATATCATTGTTTCCATATTATATGTCCCCCCCACAGTGATATCATTGTTTCCATATTATATGTCCCCCCACAGTAATATCATTGTTTCCATATTATATGTCCCCCCACAGTGATATCATTGTTTCCATATTATATGTCCCCCCACAGTGATATCATTGTTTCCATATTATTTGTTCCCCCACAGTGATATCATTATGTTTCCATATTATATGTCCCCCCCACAGTGATATCATTGTTTCCATATTATATGTCCCCCCACAGCGATATCGTTATGTTTCCATATTATATGTCCCCTCCACAGTGATATCATTGTTTCCATATTATATGTCCCCCCACAGTGATATAATTGTTTCCATATTATATGTCCCTCCAGTGATATCATTGTTTCCATATTATATGTCCCCCCCACAGTGATATCAGTTTCCATATTATATGTCCCCTCAGTGATATCATTGTTTCCATATTATATGTCCCCCCACAGTGATATCATTGTTTCCATATTATATGTCCCCCAACAGTGATATCATTGTTTCCATATTATATGTCCCCCCACAGCGATATTGTTATGTTTCCATATTATATGTCCCCCCACAGTGATATAATTGTTTCCTTATTATATGTCCCCTCCACAGTGTTTCCATATTATATGTCCCTCCAGTGATATCATTGTTTCCATATTATATGTCCCCCCCACAGTGATATCATTGTTTCCATATTGTATGTCCCCCCCACAGTGATATCAGTTTCCATATTATATGTCCCCTCACAGTGATATCATTGTTTCCATATTGTATGTCCCCCCCACAGTGATATCAGTTTCCATATTATATGTCCCCTCACAGTGATATCATTGTTTCCATATTATATGTCCCCCACAGTGTTATCATTGTTTCCATATTATATGTCCCCCCAACAGTGATATCATTGTTTCCATATTATATGTCCCCCCACAGCGATATTGTTATGTTTCCATATTATATGTCCCCTCCACAGTGTTTCCATATTATATGTCCCTCCAGTGATATCATTGTTTCCATATTATATGTCCCCCCACAGTGATATCATTGTTTCCATATCATATGTCCCCTCCACAGTGTTTCCATATTATATGTCCCTCCAGTGATATCATTGTTTCCATATTATATGTCCCCCCACAGTGATATCATTGTTTCCATATTATATATTCCCCCACAGTGATATCATTGTTTCCATATTATATGTCCTCCACAGTGATATCAGTTTCCATATTATATGTCCCCCCACAGTGATATCATTGTTTCCATATTATATGTCCCCCCACAGTGATATCGTTATGTTTCCATATTTTATGTCCCCCCCACAGTGATATCATTGTTTCCATATTATATGTCCCCCCACAGTGATATCATTATGTTTCCATATTGTATGTCCCCCCACAGCGATATCGTTATGTTTCCATATTATATGTCCCCCCACAGTGATATCATTGCTTCCATATTATATGTCCCCTCCACAGTGATATCATTGTTTCCATATTATATGTCCCCCCACAGTGATATCATTGTTTCCATATTATTTGTTCCCCCACAGTGATATCATTATGTTTCCATATTATATGTCCCCCCCACAGTGATATCATTGTTTCCATATTATATGTCCCCTCACAGTGATATCATTGTTTCCATATTATTTGTTCCCCCACAGTGATATCATTATATTTCCATATTATATGTCCCCCCCACAGTGATATCATTGTTTCCATATTATATGTCCCCCCACAGTGATATCATTGTTTCCATATTACGGTATATGTCCCCCCACAGTGATATCATTGTTTCCATATTATATGTCCCCCACAGTGATATCATTGTTTCCATATTACATGTCCCCCCCACAGTGATATCATTGTTTCCATATTATATGTCCCCCCCACAGTGATATCATTGTTTCCATATTATTTGTTCCCCCACAGTGATATCATTATGTTTCCATATTATATGTCCCCCCCACAGTGATATCATTGTTTCCATATTATGTGTCCCCCCACAGTGATATCATTGTTTCCATATTATATGTCCCCCCCCACAGTGATATCATTGTTTCCATATTATATGTCCCCCCACAGCGATATCGTTATGTTTCCATATTATATGTCCCCCCCACAGTGATATAATTGTTTCCTTATTATATGTCCCCTCCACAGTGTTTCCATATTATATGTCCCCCACAGTGATATCATTGTTTCCATATTGTATGTCCCCCCCACAGTGATATCATTGTTTCCATATTATATGTCCCCCCACAGTGATATCATTGTTTCCATATTATATGTCCCCCCACAGTGATATCAATGTTTCCATATTATATGTCCCCCCACAGTGATATCATTGTTTCCATATTATATGTCCCCCCCACAGTGATATCATTGTTTCCATATTATATGTCCCCCCCACAGTGATATCATTGTTTCCATATTATATGTCCCCCCCACAGTGATATCATTGTTTTCATATTATATGTCCCCCCACAGTGATATCATTGTTTCCATATTATATGTCCCCCCACAGTGATATCATTGTTTCCATATTATATGTCCCCCCGCAGTGATATCATTGTTTCCATATTAATATGTCCCCTCCACAGTGATATCATTGTTTCCATATTATATGTCCCCCCGCAGTGATATCATTGTTTCCATATTATATGTCCCCCCCACAGTGATATCATTGTTTTCATATTATATGTCCCCCCACAGCAATATCGTTATGTTTCCATATTATATGTCCCCCAACAGTGATATCATGGTTTCCATATTATATGTCCCCCCACAGCGATATCATTGTTTCCATATTATATGTCCCCTCCACAGTGAAATCATTGTTTCCATATTATATGTCCCCCCACAGCGATATCGTTATGTTTCCATATTATATGTCCCCCCACAGCGATATCGTTATGTTTCCATATTATATGTCCCCCCACAGTGATATCATTGTTTCCATATTATATGTCCCCCCACAGTGATATCATTGTTTCCATATTATATGTCCCCCCCACAGTGATATCATTGTTTCCATATTATATGTCCCTCCACAGTGATATCATTGATTCCATATTATATGTCCCCCCACAGTGATATCATTGTTTCCATATTATATGTCCCCCCACAGTGATATCATTGTTTCCATATTATATGTCCCCTCCACAGTGATATCATTGTTTCCATATTATATGTCCCCTCCACAGTGATATCATTGTTTCTATATTATATGTCCCCTCCACAGTGATATCATTGTTTTCATATTATATGTCCCCCCACAGTGATATCATTGTTTCCATATTATATGTCCCCCCACAGCAATATCGTTATGTTTCCATATTATATGTCCCCTCCACAGTGATATCATTGTTTCCATATTATATGTCCCCCCACAGTGATATCATTGTTTCCATATTATATGTCCCCCCACAGTGATATCATTGTTTCCATATTATATGTCCCCCCCACAGTGATATCATTGTTTCCATATTATATGTCCCCCCACAGCAATATCGTTATGTTTCCATATTATATGTCCCCTCCACAGTGATATCATTGTTTCCATATTATATGTCCCCCCACAGTGATATCATTGTTTCCATATTATATGTACCCCCACAGTGATATCATTGTTTCCATATTATATGTCCCCTCCACAGTGAAATCATTGTTTCCATATTATATGTCCCCCCACAGCGATATCGTTATGTTTCCATATTATATGTCCCCCCACAGCGATATCGTTATGTTTCCATATTATATGTCCCCTCCACAGTGATATCATTGTTTCCATATTATATGTCCCCTCCACAGTGATATCATTGTTTCTATATTATATGTCCCCTCCACAGTGATATCATTGTTTTCATATTATATGTCCCCCCACAGTGATATCATTGTTTCCATATTATATGTCCCCCCACAGCGATATCGTTATGTTTCCATATTATATGTCCCCCCACAGTGATATCATTGTTTCCATATTATATGTCCCCCCACAGTGATATCATTGTTTCCATATTATATGTCCCCCACAGTAATATCATTGTTTCCATATTATATGTCCCCCCACAGTGATATCATTGTTTCCATATTATATGTCCCCCCACAGTGATATCAGTTTCCATATTATATGTCCCCCCACAGTGATATCATTGTTTCCATATTATATGTCCCCCCACAGTGACATCATTGTTTCCATATTATATGTCCCCCCACAGCGATATCGTTATGTTTCCATATTATATGTCCCCCCACAGTGATATCAGTTTCCATATTATTTGTCCCCCCGCAGTGATATCATTGTTTCCATATTATATGTCCCCCCACAGTGATATCATTATGTTTCCATATTATATGTCCCTCCACAGTGATATCATTGTTTCCATATTATATGTCCCCCCCATAGTGATATCAGTTTCCATATTATTTGTCCCCCCACAGTGATATCATTGTTTCCATATTATATGTCCCCCCACAGTGATATCATTATGTTTCCATATTATATGTCCCCCCCACAGTGATATCATTATGTTTCCATATTATATGTCCCTCCACAGTGATATCATTGTTTCCATATTATATGTCCCCCACAGTGATATCATTGTTTCCATATTATATGTCCCTCCACAGTGATATCATTGTTTCCATATTATATGTCCCTCCACAGTGATATCATTGTTTCCATATTATATGTCCCCCCCACAATGATATCATTGTTTCCATATTATATGTCCCCCCACAATGATATCATTGTTTCCATATTATATGTCCCTCCACAGTGATATCATTGTTTCCATATTATATGTCCCCCCACAGCAATATCGTTATGTTTCCATATTATATGTCCCTCCACAGTGATATCATTGTTTCCATATTATATGTCCCCCCACAGTGATATCATTGTTTCCATATTATATGTCCCCCCACAGTGATATCATTGTTTCCATATTATATGTCCCCTCCACAGTGAAATCATTGTTTCCATATTATATGTCCCCCCACAGCGATATCGTTATGTTTCCATATTATATGTCCCCCCACAGCGATATCGTTATGTTTCCATATTATATGTCCCCTCCACAGTGATATCATTGTTTCCATATTATATGTCCCCTCCACAGTGATATCATTGTTTCTATATTATATGTCCCCTCCACAGTGATATCATTGTTTTCATATTATATGTCCCCCCACAGTGATATCATTATGTTTCCATATTATATGTCCCCCCACAGTGATATCATTGTTTCCATATTATATATGTCCCCCCACAGCGATATCGTTATGTTTCCATATTATATGTCCCCCCACAGTGATATCATTGTTTCCATATTATATGTCCCCCCACAGTGATATCATTGTTTCCATATTATATGTCCCCCACAGTAATATCATTGTTTCCATATTATATGTCCCCCCACAGTGATATCATTGTTTCCATATTATATGTCCCCCCACAGTGATATCAGTTTCCATATTATATGTCCCCCCACAGTGATATCATTGTTTCCATATTATATGTCCCCCCACAGTGACATCATTGTTTCCATATTATATGTCCCCCACAGCGATATCGTTATGTTTCCATATTATATGTCCCCCCACAGTGATATCAGTTTCCATATTATTTGTCCCCCCGCAGTGATATCATTGTTTCCATATTATATGTCCCCCCACAGTGATATCATTATGTTTCCATATTATATGTCCCCTCCACAGTGATATCATTGTTTCCATATTATATGTCCCCCCCATAGTGATATCAGTTTCCATATTATTTGTCCCCCCACAGTGATATCATTGTTTCCATATTATATGTCCCCCCACAGTGATATCATTATGTTTCCATATTATATGTCCCCCCCACAGTGATATCATTATGTTTCCATATTATATGTCCCTCCACAGTGATATCATTGTTTCCATATTATATGTCCCCCACAGTGATATCATTGTTTCCATATTATATGTCCCCCCACAGTGATATCATTGTTTCCATATTATATGTCCCCCACAATGATATCATTGTTTCCATATTATATGTCCCCCCACAGCGATATCGTTATGTTTCCATATTATATGTCCCCCACAGTGATATCAGTTTCCATATTATATGTACCCCCACAGTGATATCATTGTTTCCATATTATATGTCCCCCACAGTGATATCATTGTTTCCATATTATATATGTCCCCTCCACAGTGATATCATTATGTTTCCATATTATATGTACCCCCACAGTGATATCATTGTTTCCATATTATATGTCCCTCCACAGTGATATCATTGTTTCCATATTATATGTCCCTCCACAGTGATATCATTGTTTCCATATTATATGTCCCTCCACAGTGATATCATTGTTTCCATATTATATGTCCCCCCCACAATGATATCATTGTTTCCATATTATATGTCCCCCCCACAATGATATCATTGTTTCCATATTATATGTCCCTCCACAGTGATATCGTTATGTTTCCATATTATATGTCCCCCCACAGTGTTATCATTGTTTCCATATTATATGTCCCCCCCACAGTGATATCATTGTTTCCATATTATATGTCCCTCCACAGTGATATCATTGTTTCCATATTATATGTCCCCCCCACAGTGATATCATTATGTTTCCATATTATATGTACCCCCACAGTGATATCATTGTTTCCATATTATATGTCCCCTCCACAGTGATATCATTGTTTCCATATTATATGTCCCCTCCACAGTGATATCATTATGTTTCCATATTATATGTCCCCCCACAGTGATATCATTGTTTCCATATTATATGTCCCTCCACAGTGATATCATTGTTTCCATATTATATGTCCCTCCACAGTGATATCATTGTTTCCATATTATATGTCCCTCCACAGTGATATCATTGTTTCCATATTATATGTCCCCCCCACAATGATATCATTGTTTCCATATTATATGTCCCCCCCACAGTGATATCATTGTTTCCATATTATATGTCCCCCCCACAGAGATATCATTGTTTCCATATTATATGTCCCCCACAGCGATATCGTTATGTTTCCATATTATATTTGCAAAAATAATACACGTCACTACTCTATATTGAAACCTAGGTGCCCTGATTAAGGGTTCCCAAACCCGCATTAATAATATTCAAAGAAAGCAAATCTGGCACTCTAGAGATGATGTTTCAACCGCAAGGATTTTTTTATTGTTAACAGAATCAAGACGTGACGTTTCGGTCGAAAACCTCGACCTTCATCAGACTGTAAAACAATATAGATATAACAGATAAAAATTAACACATGAAAATTGACAGATTATATAGCGTCATACCCATCAAAAATTAATTTTATATCAAAAATAGATGAAGTGAGTGACAAAACAGATATTGCGTTATTTTAAAATATACAATTCATATGAAAATTGCAGAACCAATTAGATCTCATATAGTGAGTAAAGCATTATTAACATTAGGAAGTTGGCTAAATAGGCCCACAAACGATCCCCTAGAGATTTATATGGATAACGTAATTAATAATAACCATGTGGCTGGTTTATTTGAAAAGAGGCAGGGATTGTAATGGGGGTGCACAATAATCAATAAAGTTTAGCTTACCGAATCTTAATGTGTAATCAGAGAGTAATATCTGGAATAGAATAAATGAAATAGGCCGCTATATAGAAGTGTACTGAATAATTAACAGCTTATGTCAAGACAGAAAAAAAGTGTCCATAATGATATAAAGGAGCTCTTACCACGGAAAGAATATGATAGGGATCAAGAAATAGTAGCGCTTCTATAACATGTTTAGCTTCTCAGCATAAATTATAGCGTGTACCCTGTGTTCTGAATAATGAAAAGATTCTCAGAATCATCTTTACAGTGAAAAACAAAGGTGTCTGTAGTAATATAAAAGAATTCTTACCACAAAGTGAATGTGACAGGGATCAGGAAATGGTAGCGCTTCTATCTTATATTAAGCTTCTCAGCATATATCATAGCGCGCGCCCTGTTCTCTATATCGTGGTATATTACACATGACACTCATATGTTTCTAGATCAATCTTACCATTACCGAACTTCTCACAAGGAAAGAGTTATTCTGGTAGCGCTAAATTAGAAAGCGGCATGTATTCCAGTGAGGAGCGCTCAACGTGCTGTGCTCCATGTGTGTCCTAAAATGGCGTGGGACGCCGGAAGTGGAAAATAGTCCGTTACATGTGACGTCGGCACAGTGCTGTGGGGCGCGCTATGATGACGCGCTTAGCCGAAAAGTGAGTAAGTGTTGGACACAAGTCCGGCGTGACCCGCTCTGTGGAACGCAGAATCATGTGACAGTGCAGCGATTTCCTTATTAGTGAAATGATCAGCGCTGGAACTGGTGGTATAGGTAAGTATTCAGTGAAAAAAGGGTTAAGTTGTGACCTATGGAAAAAATAGGACAAAAATTATATAAGAATGTATATATTCATTATGCATACAATATTGTGTAACAAAAACAATGATTTAATAAAGATTCATCACATTATACTCCCTATTTAACCCCTTAGGTTCCAAACTTTTAAGGTAATGGTTCCAATAAGCTTCTCTTAGTTGAAGTTTCTTAATTAAGTTACCCCCTCTCCTGTTTATTTCTACCTGTTCCAAAACTAAAAATTTTAATTGGGCAATAGAATGTCCCATTTCATTAAAATGGAATGGAATTGGTAAATGGAACTTCTTGCACCTGATGTCCGATTTATGATGGGAGATGCGATCTTTTATAGTTTGAGACGTTTCTCCTACGTAAATTTTGCCGCAGGGACATTTGATGGCGTATACTACTGATTTCAAATTGCATGTGAAAAATCCCTTAACGGGAATGTCTTCACCAGTTAAAGGGTGTGAAATTTTGGGGCCCTTAAGTACATTGGTGCATTGTGCACATTGGAGACAGGGATATGTACCTTTCTTCTGTGTACCGAGGAATTGTTGTACTGGAATTTTGACACTAGAGCCTATGTCGGCTCGAATAATTTTGTTCTTAATGTTACTCGCCCTTCTGAAACAGGGTAAAAAAGGATTTTGGAATTCTATTATATTCGGGAAGCTGTCCCGGAGAATGTGCCAATGTTTGCGGATCTTGTTATGCAGTTTGTACATAAAAGGGTGAAAAGTGTGGACGAATGGGATTCTTGGAGTAGTAATGCATCTTCTTTCATTGCTAGTATAATTGCGAGATTGACTCAATAATCTCCGTGGATATCCTCTCAGTAAAAACTTATTCTCCATCTCATCCAGACGATGTGATTGAACCTCTGGATCACTGACTATTCTTTTTACCCGCTCAAACTGTGAAGTAGGTACTGACTTTTTAACCGCATTAGAGTGGCAACTTTGGTATAGTAGAAGATTATTTCGATCTGTCTCCTTCGTATATAAATTCAGAGAAAGATTACCAGTCTCATCTAATAATACCATAGTGTCTAAAAAACTAATTTTCCTCAGATTGTAATTCAAAGTGAATTTTAACTCTGGCCAAACATGATTCAATTGTTCAAAAAAGCAATATAAACTCTCAGTAGTACCCTTCCAAATGCAAAAAATATCGTCTATGTATCGACGCCACAATAGACAATGAGTTTTAAATAAATCATTGGAGTAGACATAATCTCTTTCAAAAAAAGACATGTAACAATTGGCGTAGGGGAGAGCCACATTTGACCCCATCGCAGTCCCTTGTTTCTGAAGATAAAAAATATCCTCAAAAATAAAAAAGTTTTTAGTCAAAACCAATTCCAACATTTCCAAAATGAAAGCCGACACATCGGGATCAAAAGAAGATTCTTCCAATAATCTATTGATTACTCTTATACCTTTTGAGTGTTCAATAGATGTATATAAATTATTTACATCTAACGTCACCAATATGGTGTCATTGGGTAGCTGTCCCATTCCTTGAATAAGATGTAAAAATGCCCCTGTATCTAATAAAAAAGAAGGAAATTCTTTAATAAGAGGTGTGAATATTTTTTCTAAGACAATAGACAAGGGGGATAAAATTGAATTCGTAGAAGCCACAATGGGACGGCCCGGAGGCCTGTCCAACCTTTTATGTATTTTAGGTAGTATGTAAAATACAGGGATCATGGGATCGTCCTTAATTAGATATTCCTTTGTTTTTGTGTCTATAATATGTAAAATGAAAGCTCTATTCACGATATCAGAGATCTGTTCCTTAATCTGGACAGATGGATTATGGGGTAATATCTCGTAGACATCCTGATTACCTAATTGAGAATATACTTCTTCCATGTACAAGGAACGATCCGTGATCACCGTGGCTCCCCCTTTGTCCGCTGGTTTAACAATTATATCTTTGTCATTTATTATGGCTAAAATAGCTGTACGATCTTCTTTCTTAAGATTGGGTCGGAGATGAAAATCCCCCTTCGTTATCTTTTTAGAAAAGTCTAACACCTCTCTATTAATACGGGCAATATAGGTTTCCACAGGGTGGCTGTTCTTAGGTGGCATAAAACTACTCTGGAGTCGGAGACCCAATTTCGACAGATTAATTGGAGTTGGTTGTGAAACAGGTAAATTGAAAGATTCTGCGGTGTCAAAATGAGCTTTTAAACGTAAATTCCTAAAGAATCTCTGTAGGTCTATGTCGAGTTGAAATGTGTTAAATTTATATGTAGGACAAAATGAAAGTCCTTTCTGCAGTAAATTCATTATTGGTACACTCAGACTCTTAGAGGATATATTAATAACTAAGTTATTGTTACTTCGGACTTCGTGTGCATCCCTTGACGCTGAGTTTCTGAAACATTGACCTCCCCGCCTCGTCCTTTTCTTAATTGTCTCCCTCTGCCGGAGCCTAAAAAAGACGATCGATTGTAGTCCATACGATCGCTGTCTGAACTTGAGGCCGAAGTGCCATCTGTATTTCTGAAACGACAATAATTTGGACGAAAAGAGGAACCTTGCCATCTATACACTCGTTTTTGCAGATAGTCTTGTGTGTCTCTTATAAATTTCTGTCTCTTTCGTTTCTCTGTTTCTTTCTTGAAGTTGTCCAGATTCTCCTTAGTGCGAGTTTTAATCGCTTCGAAATCTTCTTTAGGTAGAGAGTCTTTCAGTTGAGTTTCGACTGTAGAGACCTTCTCTTGGCAAGTTTTTATTTCTCTGTTCAGATTTTCTAAGGTTAATGTCATCAAGTCTAGAGAGCACTTGTTCAAGATTTGTTCAAATTTTTGGCAAAATTCGCTACTATCTTGGAATAATGTGGGTCTCAACGAGACGCGAAGGCCTCGTGGAATCCTCTGAGTTTTAATATATTCTGCTAGTGTTATACTATGTAACTCCAAACTGACTAGGTGGCGAATTCCCGTTCAAGATCACGAGATTTAAACTCGCTCCCTGAGATTTGTAAAAAATCTCCAGTAGTTGTGACCTGCGATACTATCTCGGCCACTTGTGTCTCACTATATGAGAAGCTATTGATAGACATGTCAATGTGGTTAATTGAAATTTAGAGGATATATAAGTAGGAAAAAGAATATCCTATAATATAAAGAATATATTGAGGTGTAATAAGGTATGGCTCTAAGGAGGGTGCCTGTGTAAGGGGTACAATAATTGCAAAAATAATACACGTCACTCCTCTATATTGAAACCTAGGTGCCCTGATTAAGGGTTCCCAAACCCGCATTAATAATATTCTAAAGAAAGCAAATCTGGCACTCTAGAGATGATGTTTGACAATTATATCTTTGTCATTTATTATGGCTAAAATAGCTGTACGATCTTCTTTCTTAAGATTGGGTCGGAGATGAAAATCCCCCTTCGTTATCTTTTTAGAAAAGTCTAACACCTCTCTATTAATACGGGCAATATAGGTTTCCACAGGGTGGCTGTTCTTAGGTGGCATAAAACTACTCTGGAGTCGGAGACCCAATTTCGACAGATTAATTGGAGTTGGTTGTGAAACAGGTAAATTGAAAGATTCTACGGTGTCAAAATGAGCTTTTAAACGTAAATTCCTAAAGAATCTCTGTAGGTCTATGTCGAGTTGAAATGTGTTAAATTTATATGTAGGACAAAATGAAAGTCCTTTCTGCAGTAAATTCATTATTGGTACACTCAGACTCTTAGAGGATATATTAATAACTAAGTTATTGTTACCTGGGACCTCGTGTGCATCCCTTGACGCTGAGTTTCTGAAACATTGACCCCCCCGCCTCGTCCTTTTCTTAATTGTCTCCCTCTGCCGGAGCCTAAAAAAGACGATCGGTTGTAGTCCATACGATCGCTGTTCTGAACTTGAGGCCGAAGTGCCATCTGTATTTCTGAAACGACTATAATTTGGACGAAAAGAGGAACCTTGCCATCTATACACTCGTTTTTGCAGATAGTCTTGTGTGTCTCTTATAAATTTCTGTCTCTTTCGTTTCTCTGTTTCTTTCTTGAAGTTGTCCAGATTCTCCTTAGTGTGAGTTTTAATCGCTTCGAAATCTTCTTTAGGTAGAGAGTCTTTCAGTTGAGTTTTGACTGTAGAGACCTTCTCTTGGCAAGTTTTTATTTCTCTGTTCAGATTTTCTAAGGTTAATGTCATCAAGTCTAGAGAGCACTTGTTCAAGATTTGTTCAAATTTTTGGCAAAATTCGCTACTATCTTGGAATAATGTGGGTCTCAACGAGACAAACCCGCATTAATAATATTCAAAGAAAGCAAATCTGGCAGGGGATCGTTTGTGGGCCTATTTAGCCAACTTCCTAATGTTAATAATGCTTTACTCACTATATGAGATCTAATTGGTTCTGCAATTTTCATATGAATTGTATATTTTAAAATAACGCAATATCTGTTTTGTCACTCACTTCATCTATTTTTGATATAAAATTAATTTTTGATGGGTATGACGCTATATATATCTGTCAATTTTTCATGTGTTAATTTTTATCTGTTATATCTATATTGTTTTACAGTCTGATGAAGGTCGAGGTTTTCGACCGAAACGTCACGTCTTGATTCTGTTAACAATAAAAAAATCCTTGCGGTTGAAACATCATCTCTAGAGTGCCAGATTTGCTTTCTTTGAATTTCCATATTATATGTCCCCCCACAGTGATATCAGTTTCCATATTATATGTCCCCCACAGCGATATCTTTATGTTTCCATATTATATGTCCCCTCCACAGTGATATCAGTTTCCATATTATATGTCCCCCCACAGAGATATCATTGTTTCCATATTATATGTCCCCCCACAGTGATATCATTGTTTCCATATTATATGTCCCCCCACAGTGATATCATTGTTTCCATATTATATGTCCCCCCACAGAGATATCATTGTTTCCATATTATATGTCCCCCCACAGTGATATCATTTGTTTTCATATTATATGTCCCCCCACAGTGATATCATTATGTTTCCATATTATATGTCCCCCCACAGGATATCATTATGTTTCCATATTATATGTCCCCCACAGTGATATCATTTATTTTGTCCCACGAGATATATGTTATATATTGTCCCCCCACAGTGATATCATTATGTTTCCATATTATATGTCCCCCCACAGTGATATCAGTTTCCATATTATATGTCCCCCACAGATATCATGTTTCCATATTATATGTCCCCCACAGTGATATCATTGTTTCCATATTATATGTCCCCCCACAGTGATATCATTGTTTCCATATTATATTTCCCTCCCACAGTGATATCATTGTTTCCATATTTTATGTCCCCCCCACAGTGATATCATTGTTTCCATATTATATGTCCCCCCCACAGTGATATCATGTTTCCATATTATATTTCCCCCACAGTGATATCTTTGTTTCCATATTATATGTCCCCACAGTGATATCATGTTTCCATATTATATGTCCCCCCCACAGTGATATCATTGTTTCCATATTATATGTCCCCCCACAGTGATATCATTGTTCCATATATATGTCCCCCCACAGTGATATCATTGTTTCCATATTATATTTCCCTCCCACAGTGATATCATTGTTTCCATATTTATGTCCCCCCACAGTGATATCATTGTTTCCATATTATATGTCCCCCCCACAGTGATATCATTGTTTCCATATTATATTTCCCCCACAGTGATATCATTGTTTCCATATTATATGTCCCCTCCACATGATACATTTGTTCCACTATTATTTATTATTCCCTCCCACAGTGATATCATTGTTTCCATATTATATGTCCCCCCACAGTGATATCATTTGTTTCCATATTATATGTCCCCTCACAGTGATATCATTGTTTCCATATTATATGTCCCCTCCACAGTGATATCATTGTTTCCATATTATATGTCCCCCCACAGTGATATCATTGTTTCCATATATATTGTCCCCCCACAGTGATATCTATGTTTCCATATTATATGTCCCCCCAAGTGATATCATTGTTTCATATTTAGTCCCCAAGTGATTCATTGTTTCCATATAATATGTCCCCCACAGTGATATCATTATTTCCATATTATATGTCCCCCACAGTGATATCATTATGTCCCCCCACAGTGATATCATTATATTTCCATATTATATGTCCCCCCACAGTGATATCATTATGTTTCCATATTATATATCCCCCCACAGTGATCTCATTGTTTCCATATTATATTTCCCCCCACAGTGATATCATTGTTTCCATATTATATGTCCCCCCACAGTGATATCATTGTTTCCATATAATATGTCCCCCCCACAGTGATATCATTCTTTCCATATTATATGTCCCCCCACAGTGATATCATTATGTTTCCATATTATATGTCCCCAACAGTGATATCATTGTTTCCATTATATGTCCCCAGTTTTATTGTTCCTTTGTCCCCCACAGTGATATCATTGTTTCCATATTATATGTCCCCCCACAGTGATATCATTGTTTCCATATTATATGTCCCCCCTGTGATGATACTGTAGCTCCATGTCTTGTGCTGTTGCTAGAACTACAACCCCCACCGTTTGCAAGCACAGGGCAAAGTTACCCCTCCCTCCTTTTCTCTGCAGCTCACGCTTCCCTTCCCCCTGTCAAGCTCAGTGTAACCTGAGCTACCAGTGCTGGAAGTTTTGCCGCTTCACCGCAGGGGTCCTCCATTGTCTGCACACGTGCTTTCTTCCTATAGCAGCCATTTTGGAGAATTCATTCTTTTTTGGTTAATAACACGGTGGGAGCATTCGCTAGAAACACGAAAGTTACTGTGTTGAACCATGCGCCGACGGGCATCGTTCCCGTGGTACTGGTAAACCCGTAACTCCAACAGAACCCGAGAAATGAATTCTCGGGTGCCCCATGTACTAGCCCACCCAAGTGTGGGCTCATTGGAACCGTCATTTTAGAGTAAGATCATTGATAGGTCTGCCGTTATTCTGCTAGGTTCACAGGACGAGTTATGGACCTTATGATATTGCAGAGCTCAAACCATAGCTTGTAGCCAGGGGAGGTGGCCAGAAAACCAGCCCCTTTTTGTGAGGTCAGAAGCTGACATGCATAAGTCTTGCAGTGAAGTTCCTTAGTCACTTTCTGCTGGGATGTCCTGACTAACAGATCTGCCAATGAACTATGACGTGTGGCTCCTTCCCCAGCCTGGCTTGCCTATGCATATGTAACTATCATGTGAGTTATCTTTCATTCTTAATCCCATTTTATTTTATAACTGCATCTGTACATAACGATATTGTCTCAGTTTGTTACATCTTTTTATATTATATAAGCACTGCCTGTTTTTAAGGAATAAACCTATAAATTTATTAGTTTGTTTCTCCTGTCTATAAACGAATTTGCACGTGCCTGAAGCACTACGCTACTGTTTTGGGGTTGCTACGGACCCTCTTGATAAATTGTTCATCAAAAGCCGTAGCTGGTGGCAGCTAAAAGGAAGGGGTGTAAAGTGTTAATCTATTGGGTGACGCTGGCAGTGACGGAGCGGGGTTTATAAGGGTACTGCCTGGCTGCAGCCAGGAGTAATTATAATTCCCTCACTGCAGCGTGCCCAATAGCCAGCACACATCCAAGTGACCCGTCTGGCGACCAATTATCCTAGGTGCAGTTCCCTGACTGACCTGAGGGTAAGGGGGGCGCCAGAGAGCTGCAAGTTCCTAAGTGGAAGTGGGATAATTATAAATCCCTGCAGTTTACTGGGTCGGACGGCAGCAGCCGTCGTGTGTGTGTGCGTTTTCGTCACATTTGCAGCACGAGGGATCACAAGCCGTGATACCCCGGGCTACCGGGTGGCGGACCGCGTGCCCGTTCATCACATATTGGTGGCAAGCGGTGGGATTATAGAGCATTAGTGATCTGGTTTGAGCAATCATTCCATTCACTAAAAAAAAAACTTGCACGGTTCTTCAGCGACCCTGCATCTAAAGTTTTGGAGAACAGACTCAGTGTTTATTAGTCCTGAGACAATTGTGTGTACTTGTGGTTACCCCTCCCTTCTCTTTGTTTTTCTATCCTATCTTTTATTTGGCAAACATGGCTACCATAGGAGCAAGTTGGTTCGAAAAGCAGAGCAAGGACACTCTTGTGGGAATCTGCAAGTACCACGGCCTTGTCCACACGAACCGAACCAAAGGCCAACTGGTCCAGGACCTGAAGGAGCTGGGCGAGCATCGGAGCGTGGCAGGCGCAGGAGCCGGCCCAAACCAAGGTGGTGCCGCAGGAGCAGAGGCCCAACCCCTGACTGCTTACACCCAGAGAGAGGTGGACCCTTACCTGCAGGCGGCCCTGGAGGGACTCACCGCTGACAACCGGGAAGAACGCCTGAGTCTGATCCAGCAAGCTCAAGAGAGAGTCGACCAGCGAGAGGCCAAACAGCGAGAGGCTGAGAGAGCCGAGCGCCAAGCCCAGCGAGAGGCCGAGCGGGAGGCTGAGAGGGCCGAGCGGGAGGCTGAGAGAGCCGAGCGGGAAGCTCAGAGAGCCCATGAACTGGAGCTGCTCAGACAAGGGGCAATGCCCTCCACAGCCCAGAGCGGTACACCCAGCAGCACTCAGAGTCCGAAGCCCCGGCCGGAGCACTTTCCCGTGCTGGAAAGGGACGGAGACTTGGACACTTTTCTGCGGGCCTTTGAGAAAGTCTGCAGACAGTACCGGCTGCCTGCCGACCAATGGGCCAGGTACTTGACCCCCGGGCTAAAGGGCAAAGCTTTGGAGGCGTTCGCTTCCCTCGCGCCAGATCAAGACAGTGACTATGAGGCCATCAAGCAGGCCCTGATTGCCAAGTACCAGCTAACCCCTGAGGTATACCGAAAGAAGTTCCGGAACCTCCAACGTGGCCCACACGACAGTTATAGCGATGTGGTGCAAGGACTCAGGAACCACTTTGACCAGTGGATCCATGGACTGTCAGTTGACACCTATGAGGAGCTGAAAGACCTGATGATCAAAGACCAGTTCCTGCATCTGTGCCCAGCTGAGGTCCGACAGTTCATCCTGGCCGAGAACCAGAGGACGCGGTCACAACAGCCCGGATCGCCGACAGCTATGAGGCCAACCGGAAACCCGAGGTGCGGAAGCCCGTCACCCCCCGCTGGGGAGGGGGTAAGCCTGCAACCAACCTCAGTGCCCCTGCCAGTCGTCCCTCTGGAGGCACTATCCCCTTTGCCAGCGCCAGGCCTACATCAGACCCCCGCCAGTGTTTCTCCTGTAAAAGGACTGGTCACATCAGCGCCACCTGTCCGGAGAGGCAGAAGAACCCCCCAGCCAAGGCCTCCGGGCCCAACGCCTCTGTTCTTTTGGTGGGTGGTGTGGTGGGGAGGGTTGATGACAACGTGCAGCCCGTCCGCGTGGGGGCCCGTCTTGCTACAGGCCTCAAGGACACCGGGGCTGAACGAACCCTCATCCGACCCGAACTGGCGGCCCCTGAAGAGTTGATTCCGGGGAAAACCTTAACTGTCACCGGGATTGGGGGCGTCCACTACCCTTGCCGATAGCCCGAGTTTTCATTGACTGGGGTGCCGGGAGCGGGGTGAAGGAAGTGGGGGTGTCCGAAAACCTGCCCACTGATGTTTTACTGGGGACTGATCTGGGGAGGATGGTGGCGTACTATGTCCCTGACACCCCTTCCCAATCTGATGATAAGGTTAACGTTAACCATGATGATGATGTTGATGATGATGGGAAACTGAATGTGTTACCTGCCAATGCTTTGCGAAGTGATTATGCAACTGATAACCTTTCTTTCCCTAGGAATGATGTTGATAGTGATGTATCTGTGCCATCTGAAGCTGTTAACCCTTTCTCTGAAGTGGTAGATGTGTCCACAGGTACAGGAGCGTTCAGCCACGTCGCTCTGCGGAGTGAGACGGCTGAGGAACCCCTAGCAGGAGCAAGCGACAGTGCTCAAGGAAATGGGGAGGTGCATGGGAACCGTGAGGAAGGTGAAGCCATGACACTGACCAGTGCCACCGAGGAAGGTAACTGGCCCATAAGTAGCATTGCTCCTGAAGTGTTGGGGGTGGATGGGGAGGTAGAGCGCATAGCAGCGCAGGCTGATGGGTCTATAGAAATCCCCGGGGAGACTGCATATGTAGCTGCTGTCACCCGCAGTCAGAGTGCCCGGATCGCAGGTAGCGCCCTGCCATCTGGACCCTCCTCCGCTACAGGAGAGACTGAACCAGAGGTGGACCCAGAGCCGGTCCCAGAGGGTCCCAGTGAGGAAGGAACCCTGACGTCACTTCTGGCTGCCTCCAGCCAGGAGTTCCAGGCCGCTCTGCACTCAGATGCGAGCCTGGAGAACTTGAGGCACCTCGCCGAGACGCCCACCTCCGTGACTGATAAGGAGAGGGTGTTCTGGGAACGAGGAAGGTTGTACCGGGAGACAGTACCCGGAGATTCCCAAAAGGAGTGGTTGAGGGAAAAACAGCTGGTCGTCCCGCACCAGTTCCGAGGTGAGTTGTTGAGGATTGCCCATGAGATTCCACTCGCTGGACACTTGGGGATCAGCAAAACTAAGGCACGGCTGTCTCAACACTTCTATTGGCCCAAGATGGGGACAGATGTGACTAACTACTGCCGCTCCTGTATCACCTGTCAAAGAGTGGGGAAGGCAGGGCCTGCTCTTAAGGCTCCCCTGATCCCGTTGCCAGTGATAGAGGAGTCTTTCCAGAGGATCGCGGTGGACATTGTGGGCCCGCTGGCCGTCCCCAGCAGCTCTGGAAAGCAATACATCCTGACTGTGGCAGACTACGCTACCCGGTACCCGGAGGCGGTAGCTCTGTCCTCAACTAGGGCAGATAAGGTGGCAGATGCACTGGTGACCATCTTTTCACGGGTAGGATTTCCCAGGGAGATGCTTACCGATCAAGGGACCCAATTATTGTCTCGCCTAATGAAGGCTCTCTGCAGCAAAATGCAGGTGACGCGTATGGTATCGAGTGCATATCACCCACAGACCAATGGTTTGTGTGAGTGCTTTAACGGTACCCTCACAAAGATGCTCCGCATGCTGGTTGAGACCCAGGGACGCGATTGGGAGCGGTACCTCCCACACCTGCTATTTGCCTACAGAGAAGTCCCGCAGGCCTCGACGGGGTTCTCCCCCTTCGAGCTCCTGTATGGTAGGCGAGTCCGGGGACCCCTTGGGTTGATAAGAGAATCCTGGGAAGATGAGCCAAACCCCACGGAAGTGTCCATCGTGGATTATGTCATGCGCTTCCGCGACAAGATGCAGACCTTGACGCAGTTGGTGCATGACAACATGACGCAGGCTCAGGCTGACCAGAAGCACTGGTACGACCAGAACGCCCGGGAGCGGACCTACCAGGTGGGTCAAAAGGTGTGGGTGCTGGTCCCCGTACCAAAGGATAAGCTTCAGGCAGCCTGGGAAGGCCCGTACGTCGTGCACCAACAGCTCAACCCAGCCACCTACGTGGTCACGCTTGACCACACTCGGGGTAGGCGCAAGGCCTTTCACGTCAACATGATGAAGGCCCATCATGAACGTGAAGCCTGCTCCTACCGGTCTGCAATCTGCCCGAGGACGGGAAGAGGATCCCCTCCTAGACATGCTGGCCAAGCAAATGCCAATGGGTCCATTGAGGACATGGAGGTAAATGCCTCGCTAACCGTCTCCCAGCGGTTGCAGTTGCTGACCACTCTGGAACCCTTCCGGGCCGAGTTCACGAACCGACCCGGAAGGACCGAGTTGGCAGTCCACGAGGTGGACACCGGGAATCACGCCCCGTTACGGCGGACACCTTATCGGATCTCTGAGGAAGTGCAGCAGATTATGCGCCAGGAGATCCATGAGATGTTGCAGCTGGGGGTGATCCGGCAGTCCAAAAGCGCGTGGGCCTCACCTGTAGTTCTCGTGCCAAAAAAGGATCGGACCACCCGGTTCTGCGTGGACTACAGGGGGCTCAACGCCATCACTACCTCTGATGCGCACCCAATGCCACGCATCGAGGATCTGCTGGAGCGGTTGGCGAATGCCAAGTACATATCCATCATGGATTTGAGCCGGGGATACTGGCAGATTCCCCTGAGCCCTGCGGCGCAGGAGAAATCCGCCTTTATCACCCCTTTTGGACTGTACGAGTCCACGGTCATGCCTTTCGGCATGAAGAATGCCCCTGCCACTTTTCAGCGGATGGTCAACCACCTGCTTCAGGGACTGGAGGAGTACGCTGTGGCGTACCTGGACGACATTGCCGTCTTCAGTTCCACCTGGGAGGAACACCTTCAGCATCTCCAGGAGGTGCTCAAGCGTATTCACCAGGCAGGTCTGACCATCAAGCCGGGAAAATGCCAGATGGGCATGAGGGAGGTCCACTACCTGGGGCACCGGGTAGGTGGGGGTTCCATGAGTCCAGAGCCCGAGAAAGTGGACGCGATCGTGTCCTGGCCCACCCCCAGGACCAAAAAGCAGGTGAAGTCCTTCCTGGGCACTGCAGGGTACTATAGGCGTTTCGTACCGAACTATAGCGCCATTGCAAAACCCTTGACGGACCTCACCAAGGGCGGTCTACCCCAAACAGTCAACTGGACAGATGGCTGTGAGGCGGCATTCCGAGCTTTGAAAACAGCCCTGTGCAGCTCTCCGGTGTTGAGAGCCGTCGACAGCAGTCGACCCTTCCTGGTACAGACTGACGCCAGCGAATTTGGCCTCGGTGCTGTACTCAGCCAGGTTGATTCGGGGACCAGGAGCACCCCGTGTTGTACCTGAGCCGGAAACTTCTGCCAAGGGAAGTGGCATACTCCACCATCGAGAAGGAGTGCCTGGCCATGGTCTGGGCACTGCAACGTTTGCAGCTCTACCTGTACGGGCGCACCTTCAAGGTGGTCACCGACAACAACCCTCTGAGCTGGCTGCACACAGTGTCCGGAACCAATGGTAGTGTAATGTAAGTAGTACAGTTCATATAGTGTCTTGTGCTTGGGTGCGATGAAAACACAGGAGTCACAGGTTTGATATAGAAGGTCTTGTATTACTTCATACAAGTGGCAATAATAGTCACACAGTTTGCAGATACAAAAGCAGGAGACACAGCAGGCCAGAGTAACTTAAGCTCAGCAATCACTCTCCACAACAGGTTCAGGATCTCTTCTCTGTTACTGTAAGTCCATGCAAACGTGGATTTATCAAAATAGCAAGGTTCCAAAGTCCACGAGTGTTCCAAAGTTCCACAATAGGAAATAACTGGAGTACAAGTCCAAGGCTTTCAGGAGTCAGGTCACAGGTTCACTGCAGGCTTGATTCTGAAGCACTGATTGCTCAGCTGTGGCTGCTTAAGAAGCAAGAGGAGAGAATCAGGGCGGGAACATGCAAGCTGGAAACTCCATATTGACTGAGGGCAAGATAGCTGCAGCAAGACAGAAAGTAAAATGGCTGACGAACAAACTGAGTTTCAGGAACATGTACACAGAACCTTACATTACTCCCCCCTTAGGGACAACCTCCGGATGACCTCAGACCAGGCTTGTGTGGGTACCTCTGATGAAACTGACGGAGCAAGCGAGGAGCATTAACGTTATTGACCGGTTCCCATGAGTTGTCCTCCACTGGGTAGCCCTGCCATTTAATCAGATATTGTAACTGATTTCTATACAAACTGGAATCTAAAATCCTTTCCACCACAAATTCTTCCTGACCATCGATTAGCACTGGGTCAGGGCAAGGAGAAGAACGTTCAGGAAACGTATTGGGTGTCGCAGCCTTTAGTAGGGATACATGAAAGACAGGGTGGATTCTCATAGTTCTGGGCAGTTGAAGACAACAAGCAACGGCACTTATAATTTTACTGATTTTATAGGGTCCAATATACTTATGTCCCAACTTAGACGATGGAATCCTTAACTTAAGATTTCTGGTTGACAGCCAGACCAGGTCTCCTACCTTGAAAGCTGGTGCAGGTTTACGAAATTTATCTGCTGCTTTCTTGTACCTTTCCTGAGCCGATTCCAGATTCTCCTTTAGAAGATCCATATTCTTCTGTAAAGACGTGATTCTTTCAGCCACTGCTGGTAAAGGCGTTTCTATGGGAAATCGTGGTAGAATGTTAGGATGATAACCTAGATTAGAGTAAAAAGGAGACTGCTTAGTGGAGGCACTCTGAGAGTTGTTATAAGAGAACTCAGCTAATGGAAGTAGATCCACCCAATCATCCTGTAGGTGGCAGATAAAGCAGCGGAGATACTGCTCCAGGGTTTGATTGGTTCATTCGGTCTGTCCATTAGTCTGGGGATGAAAAGCAGAAGAAAGGTTTACTTTAATGTCCAATGCTGCACAGAAATTTTGCCAAAACCTAGAAGTGAATTGCACCCCTCGATCCGAAATAACCTCATCCGGTACTCCATGTAAGCGAAACACATCTTTAATCATCAAATCTGATGTCTGTTTTGCAGTGGGTAAGCCGACACAAGGGATAAAATGAGCTGCCTTTGTTAGACGGTCAACCACCACTAGAATGGTGTTCTTCCCTTGAGAGGTTGGTAACTCCACAATTAAGTCCATAGAAATGGATCCCCACGGGCGGACGGGGTGGGAAGAGGCTGTAACAGACCAGTTGGTGAGGAGCGAGGTGTTTTGCATCTTGCACAGACTTCACATGAAGTGACATAGTTTAAAACATCCTTCCTGCAAGTGGGCCACCAAAAGAAACGAGAAAGAAATTCCTGTGTCTTTAGAATTCCTCTATGCCCAGCTATCTTGGAATCGTGAATGAGTTGCAATACTCTCAATCTGACTGTTTCAGGAATATACAGGCGTTGTCCCTGAATCCACACACCATTCTTAAAGACAAGACTTACGTCCCTTGGGGGTTGTGCCAAAAAGGAATCCGCATGGTATGCTTCCTTGATGTCCTTAAGTAGGTCTTGATTATGAATCACTCCCAGGAATCTAGAGTCAGGAAGAATAGTCTTAGGAGGAGTAATTGGACGTGTCTCTGCTGAGTAAATCCTAGAGAGTGCATCAGCCTTTCCATTGCGCGATCCTGGTCTATAAGAAATGATAAAATTAAATTGGTTTAAGAAAAGATTCCAGCGAGCCTGGCGAGGAGTCAGGCACTTAGCCGACCTGATAAATTCAAGGTTACGATGGTCTGTCAGGACGACTATTTGCTGTGCAGCACCCTGAAGAAGGTGTCTCCATTCTTTGAAGGCGGCAATAATGGCCAACAACTCTCTATTGCCCACATCGTAGTTCCTCTCAGCCGAAGACAACTGCTGGGAAAAGAAGGCACAGGGATGCAAGACATTCTTCTCACCTGTTCTCTGAGAGAGTATAGCTCCAACGGCACAGTCTGAAGCATCCACCTCTATTATGAAGGCAAGCTCGGGGTTGGGATGTACTAGGATAGGTGCAGTGGTAAATTTATCTTTTAGATGGGAAAATGCTTCCTGGGCTTGGGGAGTCCAGGAGAACCTAGACTCTTTCCGGGTAAGTTGGGTGATAGGTGACACTACCTCAGAGAAATTACTAATGAAACGTCTATAGAAGTTGGCAAACCCGATGAAGCGCTGTACCTCCTTCACATTTCTAGGACTTGGCCAATCCTTGATGGCTTGGGTCTTGCTTCCATCCATACTAATTCCTTGTGTAGACAGTACATACCCCAGAAATTGAATTTCGGTCCTATGGAATTCACACTTTTCAAGTTTGATATAAAGATGATTTTGTCTTAGACGTTCCAAGACCATTCTCACATGTCCATGATGTTCCTCTGTGGAGTTAGAAAAAATTAGAATATCATCCAGATAAATCACCACAAATGTATCTAGGAGATCCCTGAAGATGTCATTCACCAAGTGTTGGAAAGTGGCTGGGGCGGTACTCAGACCAAAAGGCATAACTAGATATTCAAAGTGTCCATAGCGTGACCTGAATGCAGTCTTCCATTCATCCCCAGGTCTAATACGGACTAAGTTATAGGCCCCACGAAGATCTAGTTTAGAGAAAATTTTGGCATGTCGCACTCTCTCCAATAATTCAGGGATTAAAGGCAATGGATAACGGTTTCTAATAGTAACCTTATTGAGTTCCCTATAGTCTACGCAGGGTCTCAGAGATCCATCTTTCTTCTTTACAAAGAAGATGGGTGCACCTGCAGGAGATGAAGAGGGGCGTATGAAGCCCTTGGCTAGATTTTCGTCTATGTAATCCTTTAAAGTCTTTAGCTCGGGCCCCGCCAGGGGGTAGATCTTACCAAAAGGTATCTCTGCTCCAGGCAATAATTCAATTGGACAATCATATGGACGGTGAGGAGGAAGCTGGTCAGCGTTCTTCTTGTCACATAAATCCACATAGTCCTGGTATACAGCTGGTAGTTCAGGGACTGACATGGTTCCTTTAGGAACAGAGCAAGCTGAAACTTTTGGACTCATCTGTTTCTCTGGAAAGTGTAATTCCTTGGTCTCCCAGTTAATGGTAGGATTCTGAGCCTGCAGCCATGGTAGCCCTAGAATAATGGGAAAGTGGGGAGAAGAGATAAGCATAAAGGACAGTTTCTCTTGATGATCTTTACCCATAAGAACCCTCAAAGGCTCTGTTTCCTGATCCACTGGTCCAGAGGTCAGCAGGGAGCCATCCACAGTTTCCATCTGTACTGGAGTAGCCTTCTTCACTGAACGTATCCCGTTTCAGAGCAAAGGAGACATCCATAAAATTTCCACTTGCCCCTGAGTCGATCATAGCAGAGCTAGACACCCAAGCTAAGTCAACCCAGAGTTTGATGGAAAGAAAGCAATGAGAATTATTTTTCTTACAACTCAGCTGGGACACCGCTGAGGAAACTTGAAAAATGGCAGCGTTTACACAGTCAACGTCCTCAGAGGTAACGGAGTTTAAGTCCGAGAAATCAAGATCTGTTGCTGCAGATCTCTCTGGAGCCTGAGGCTCGGACCTGACAGATCCCCTCTCGCAACACTCACAGTGAATGAGTGCTGCAGTAGTCTTACGAGAACGGCTGGGGCAGTTTATAATGAAGTGCCCTGACTTACCACAATAGAAACATAGATTCTCCTTAAAACGATGTTCCTTGCGTGCATCACTAACCCGTCGTTGTAAAGAGTCTACCTGCATGGGTTCAGGTTCAGGTTCCCGTGTAATCCTACTCAAAGGTTCCTTAGCTGGAGAGGAAGGTAGGAAAAGGTTAGTGCGATTGCTTTCGAACCATCTCTCTTGCCTGCGTTCAGTCAGACGAGTATCAATACGGATGCAGTAGTTAATAAAGTCACCTAACGCAGTGGGAGGGTCGGCACGAGCAAGTTCATCCTTAATCAGTGGAGATAACCCTTTTCGAAAAATAGATTTTTTGGCGGAACTGTCCCAGGTGGTATCAAGGGCCCATCTCCTGAAATCCAAGGCATATTCAGCTACCGAGTGCTTACCTTGGCGCAAAGCTAACATGGCTGCTTCAGCTGTTGCACCTCGATTGGGGTCATCAAACACCTGCCCCATGGCTGAAATGAAAGCATCAAGATGATCCAAACATTCATCCTCAGTCTCAATCAGAGGGTTTGCCCACATCAAAGCCTTGTTGGTAAGCAACATAATTATAGTAAGCACCTTAGATCGTTCAGTGGGAAATTGTGAAGCATGTGCAAAAAAAAAAGATTGCATTGATTAATAAATCCCCTGAATTTCTCACGTTCACCGCCAAAACGAAAAGGGGGCAACTTGGGAATCCCAGAACTCGGGGCTACGGCAGGAGCCTGGACTCGCTCCTCTAGAACCTCAATCCTGGCTCGCAAATCCTGGGCAGTCTGTCCAAACACTTGCAAATTGTGATTAGTGAGGTCCTGTGTAAGGTTCTGTGTACATGTTCCTGAAACTCAGTTTTTCCGTCAGCCATTTTACTTTCTGTCTTGCTGCAGCTATCTTGCCCTCAGTCAATATGGAGTTTCCAGCTTGCATGTTCCCGCCCTGATCTCTCCTCTTGCTTCTTAAGCAGCCACAGCTGAGCAATCAGTGCTTCAGAATCAAGCCTGCAGTGAATCTGTGACCTGACTCCTGAAAGCCTTGGACCTTGTACTCCAGTTATTTCCTATTGTGGAACTTGGGAACACTCGTGGACTTTGGAACCTTGCTATTTGATAAATCCACGTTTGCATGGACTTACGGTAACAGAGAAGAGATCCTGAACCTGTTGTGGAGAGTGATTGCTGAGCTTAAGTTACTCTGGCCTGCTGTGTCTCCTGCTTTGTATCTGCAAACTGTGTGACTATTATTGCCACTTGTATGAAGTAATACAAGACCTTCTATATCAAACCTGTGACTCCTGTGTTTTCATCGCACCCAAGCACAAGACACTATATGAACTGTATTACTTACATTACAAGATTCTGAAGCCAAACGTTAGTGTCTGCTGGGTCTGGAAAGGCTGTGTCTGCTGTAACTGTGGATATCGGATGTCCGGTTGTACTTTCTGTGATGACAGTGGTTGTGACTTCTCACAATCATTCCAGGTGAGCAATTCCCTTAAGTTTTTTTTTCTGCAGTGTTACCACAGGTAAACACTATTGTTTTTTTTTTTTCTCCTCTCCTCTCCTTCCAGTACTCCTGTCTTAAAAGATCTGGAAAATGGAGGCCCGCATAAAGGAACTTTGCGGAGTGACTGATAATATCCTTGCAGATTTGCAGAATATAAAGACCCGTTTTACAAACCTACAGGACCTCACTAATCACAATTTGCAAGTGTTTGGACAGACTGCCCAGGATTTGCGAGCCAGGATTGAGGTTCTAGAGGGGCGAGTCCAGGCTCCTGCCGTAGCCCCGAGTTCTGGGATTCCCAAGTTGCCCCCTTTTCGTTTTGGCGGTGAACGTGAGAAATTCAGGGGATTTATTAATCAATGCAATCTTTTTTTTTCTGCACATGCTTCACAATTTCCCACTGAACGATCTAAGGTGCTTACTATAATTATGTTGCTTACCAACAAGGCTTTGATGTGGGCAAACCCTCTGATTGAGACTGAGGATGAATGTTTGGATCATCTTGATGCTTTCATTTCAGCCATGGGGCAGGTGTTTGATGACCCCAATCGAGGTGCAACAGCTGAAGCAGCCATGTTAGCTTTGCGCCAAGGTAAGCACTCGGTAGCTGAATATGCCTTGGATTTCAGGAGATGGGCCCTTGATACCACCTGGGACAGTTCCGCCAAAAAATCTATTTTTCGAAAAGGGTTATCTCCACTGATTAAGGATGAACTTGCTCGTGCCGACCCTCCCACTGCGTTAGGTGACTTTATTAACTACTGCATCCGTATTGATACTCGTCTGACTGAACGCAGGCAAGAGAGATGGTTCGAAAGCAATCGCACTAACCTTTTCCTACCTTCCTCTCCAGCTAAGGAACCTTTGAGTAGGATTACACAGGAACCTGAACCTGAACCCATGCAGGTAGACTCTTTACAACGACGGGTTAGTGATGCACGCAAGGAACATCGTTTTAAGGAGAATCTATGTTTCTATTGTGGTAAGTCAGGGCACTTCATTATAAACTGCCCCAGCCGTTCTCATAAGACTACTGCAGCACTCATTCACTGTGAGTGTTGCGAGAGGGGATCTGTCAGGTCCGAGCCTCAGGCTCCAGAGAGATCTGCAGCAACAGATCTTGATTTCTCGGACTTAAACTCCGTTACCTCTGAGGACGTTGACTGTGTAAACGCTGCAATTTTTCAAGTTTCCTCAGCGGTGTCCCAGCTGAGTTGTAAGAAAAACAATTCTCATTGCTTTCTTTCCATCAAACTCTGGGTTGACTCAGCTTGGGTGTCTAGCTCTGCTATGATCGACTCAGGGGCAAGTGGAAATTTTATGGATGTCTCCTTTGCTCTGAAACAGGGGATACGTTCAGTGAAGAAGGCTACTCCAGTACAGATGGAAACTGTGGATGGCTCCCTGCTGACCTCTGGACCAGTGGATCAAGAAACAGAGCCTTTGAGGGTTCTTATGGGTAAAGATCATCAAGAGAAACTGTCCTTTATGCTTATCTCTTCTCCCCACTTTCCCATTATTCTAGGGCTACCATGGCTGCAGGCTCAGAATCCTACCATTAACTGGGAGACCAAGGAATTACACTTTCCAGAGAAACAGATGAGTCCAAAAGTTTCAGCTTGCTCTGTTCCTAAAGGAACCATGTCAGTCCCTGAACTACCAGCTGTATACCAGGACTATGTGGATTTATGTGACAAGAAGAACGCTGATCAGCTTCCTCCTCACCGTCCATATGATTGTCCAATTGAATTATTGCCTGGAGCAGAGATACCTTTTGGTAAGATCTACCCCCTGGCAGGTCCCGAGCTAAAGGCTTTAAAGGATTACATAGATGAAAATCTAGCCAAGGGCTTCATACGCCCCTCTTCATCTCCTGCAGGTGCACCCATCTTCTTTGTAAAGAAGAAAGATGGATCTCTAAGACCCTGCATAGACTATAGGGAACTCAATAAGGTTACTATTAGAAACCGTTATCCATTGCCTTTAATCCCTGAGTTATTGGAGAGAGTGCGACTTGCCAAAATTTTCTCTAAACTAGATCTTCGTGGGGCCTATAACTTGGTCCGTGTTAGACCTGGGGATGAATGGAAGACTGCATTCAGGTCACGCTATGGACACTTTGAATATCTAGTTATGCCTTTTGGTCTGAGTACCGCCCCAGCCACTTTCCAACCCTTGGTGAATGACATCTTCAGGGATCTCCTAGATACATTCGTGGTGATTTATTTGGATGATATTCTAATTTTTTCTAACTCCACAGAGGAACATCATGGACATGTGAGAATGGTCTTGGAACGTCTAAGACAAAATCATCTTTACATCAAACTTGAAAAGTGTGAATTCCATAAGACCGAAATTCAATTTCTGGGGTATGTACTGTCTACACAAGGAATTAGTATGGATGGAAGCAAAACCCAAGCCATCAAGGATTGGCCAAGTCCTAGAAATGTGAAGGAGGTACAGCGCTTCATCGGGTTTGCCAACTTCTATAGACGTTTCATTAGGAATTTCTCTGAGGTAGTGTCACCTATCACCCAACTTACCCGGAAAGAGTCTAGGTTCTCCTGGACTCCCCAAGCCCAGGAAGCATTTTCCCGTCTAAAAGATAAATTTACCACTGCACCTATCTTAGTACATCCCAACCCCGAGCTTGCCTTCATAATAGAGGTGGATGCTTCAGACTGTGCCGTTGGAGCTATACTCTCTCAGAGAACAGGTGAGAAGAATGTCTTGCATCCCTGTGCCTTCTTTTCCCAGCAGTTGTCTTCGGCTGAGAGGAACTACGATGTGGGCAATAGAGAGTTGTTGGCCATTATTGCCGCCTTCAAAGAATGGAGACACCTTCTTCAGGGTGCTGCACAGCAAATAGTCGTCCTGACAGACCATCGTAACCTTGAATTTATCAGGTCGGCTAAGTGCCTGACTCCTCGCCAGGCTCGCTGGAATCTTTTCTTAAACCAATTTAATTTTATCATTTCTTATAGACCAGGATCGCGCAATGGAAAGGCTGATGCACTCTCTAGGATTTACTCAGCAGAGACACGTCCAATTACTCCTCCTAAGACTATTCTTCCTGACTCTAGATTCCTGGGAGTGATTCATAATCAAGACCTACTTAAGGACATCAAGGAAGCATACCATGCGGATTCCTTTTTGGCACAACCCCCAAGGGACGTAAGTCTTGTCTTTAAGAATGGTGTGTGGATTCGGGGACAACGCCTGTATATTCCTGAAACAGTCAGAGTGAGAGTATTGCAACTCATTCACGATTCCAAGATAGCTGGGCATAGAGGAATTCTAAAGACACAGGAATTTCTTAATCGTTTCTTTTGGTGGCCCACTTGCAGGAAGGATGTTTTAAACTATGTCACTTCATGTGAAGTCTGTGCAAGATGCAAAAACACCTCGCTCCTCACCAACTGTCTGTTGCAACCTCTTCCCACCCCGTCCCGCCCGTGGGGATCCATTTCTATGGACTTCATTGTGGAGTTACCAACCTCTCAAGGGAAGAACACCATTCTAGTAGTGGTTGATCGTTTAACAAAAGCAGCTCATTTTATTCCTTGTGTCGGCTTAACCACTGCAAGACAGACATCAGATTTGATGATTAAAAATGTGTTTCGCTTACATGGAGTACCAGATGAGGTTATTTCGGATCGAGGGGTGCAATTCACTTCAAGGTTTTGGCAAAATTTCTGTGCAGCATTGGACATTAAAGTAAACCTTTCTTCTGCTTTTCATCCTCAGACTAATGGACAGACAGAACGAACCAATCAGACCCTGGAGCAGTATCTTCGCTGCTTTATCTGCCACCTACAGGATGATTGGGTGGATCTACTTCCACTGGCTGAGTTCTCTTATAACAACTCTCAGAGCGCCTCCACTAAGCAGTCTCCTTTTTTTCTCCAATTTAGGTTATCATCCTAATATTCTTCCTCGATTTCCCATAGAAACGCCTTTGCCAGCAGTGGCTGAAAGAATCACGTCTTTACAAAAGAATATGGATCTTCTAAAGGGAAATCTGGAATTGGCTCAGGAAAGGTACAAGAAAGCCGCAGATAAATTTCGTAAACCTGCACCAGCTTTCAAGGTAGGAGACCTGGTTTGGCTGTCAACCAGAAATCTTAAGTTAAGAATTCCATCATCTAAGTTGGGACATAAATACATTGGACCTTATAAAATCAGTAAAATTATAAGTGCTGTCGCTTGTCGTCTTCAACTGCCCAGAACTATGAGAATCCACCCTGTCTTTCATGTATCCCTACTAAAGCTGCGATACCCAATACGTTTCCTGGACGTTCTTCTCCTTGCCCTGACCCAGTGCTAGTCGATGGTCAGGAAGAATTTGTGGTGGAAAGGATTTTAGATTCCAGGTTGTATAGAAATCAGTTACAATATCTGATTAAATGGCAGGGCTACCCAGTGGAGGACAACTCATGGGAACCAGTCAATAACGTTAATGCTCCTCGCTTGCTCCGTCAGTTTCATCAGAGGTACCCACACAAGCCTGGTCTGAGGTCATCCGGAGGTTGTCCCTAAGGGGGGAGTAATGTAAGGTTCTGTGTATGTGGCGCTTCCCACGGCTGTGGGGCGCCGGGACATGGCATAGCTTGCCTAGCTAGCCAATGCTCCCACGCCGCCAGTCCACGACGACGTGAGGCATGGGTCCCAGATGATAAGAGAATGTGGACCCACTGGACCACGGAGGGAGACCCGGGCCTGCCCGGACTAGGGAAGGGCAGCGACCGGGATCCGTGGCAGCTGAGCATGTGGGCAAGGTGGCGACCTGCAGGGCTAGACAACACCGCACAACTTCAGGTAAGAAGAAACATAAAGTTTACTTAAAGAAACAAAGTACATAAACAGAAACATAAGACCGGGCTCCCGATTCCGCACATCAGAGAAGGGTACACGACTCAGGATCACAGACGAGTGCTGGAGGACATCACGGGTAGATGCAGTCCAGGGTTATCTGGCACGGGCATACTTGGACGCCTCTCTCTCAGGCCTTAGGCGTAGCACAGGCTCAGCAGGAGAACATCAGACACCGACCTCAGACAGACTTCAGACGATGGCGGGGTCATCACGGGTTGATGAAGTCCAGGATCATCTGGCACGGGCATACTAGTATGGCCTCACTCTCAGGCCTCGGGCGTAGCACAGGCTCAGCAGGAGAACATCAGACACCGGCCCAGGACGAACGTCAGACGATGGCAGGGTCATCACGGGTTGATGAAGTCCAGGGTCATCTGGCACGGGCATACTAGGACGGCCTCTCTCTCAGGCCTCAGGCGTAGCACAGGCTCAGCAGGAGAACATCAGACACCGACCCAGGACAGACGTTATCACAGGGTAGACCAAGGAGGAACCGGCAGGACATCGGAACATCAGGAACACGGACTGGATCTCAGGGACACAGGAACACGGACAGGACATCGGGAACACGGATTTGGATCTCAGGGAGTCAGGAACACGGACTGGAACATCAGGAACACGGATTGGGTCTCAGGGAGTCAGGAACACGGACAGGAACACGGATTGGATCTCAGGGAGTCAGGAACACGGACTGGAACATCAGGAACACGGACTGGATCTCAGGGAGTCAGGAACACAGACAGGAACACGGATTGGATCTCAGGGATCGGACTCCGGACATCTGGCACCGATCAGCAGGCTCCGGACATCTGGCAACGATCGGCAGGATCCGGACATCAGGCAGGAAGGATAGAATCCGGACATCTGGAAGTGGTCATCGGACATCGGATATCAGGCCGTGGTCATCAGGGAGGACACGGACAGGAACATCAGGAACACGGATTGGATCTCAGGGAGTCAGGAACACAGACAGGAACACGGACTGGAACACAGGCCTCGGACTCCGGACATCTGCCACCGATCAGCAGGCTCCGGACATCTGGCAACAATCGGCAGGACCCGGACATCAGGCAGGACGGATAGGATCCGACATCTGGAAGTGGTCGTCGGACATCGGACATCAGGCCATGGTCATCAGGCATAGGATCCGGACATCTGGCAGCGACCTGAAAAGGAACCCAGCGGTCTGGTGCAAGCCCCGCCAGGCTCAACGGGACTGGCCGGGGATTGCACAGAGGCTGAGCACAGAGTAACAGAAACTCAGCACACACCGGACTCCTCCATCCAAGATGAACGCAGGTTATATAGCAAGGATTCACAGTCACTGGCACAGGGTTCTGGACACAGCAGGATTTCAGAACATAACACAGAGGACACAGTTCAGACAGTCAGGTACAGGATGCGATCCAAGATCAGAGGTTCAGGTAATTAGACACAGCAGGAACAGGCCTGGATATACAGCCTCCAGGAACGGCGATCTGGGTAATCAGCCCCCAGCATAGGCGGAAACACAAGACACAATTCAGACATTCAGGTACAGGATGCGATCCAGGATCAGGGGTTCAGGTAATTAGACACAGCAGGAACAGGCCTGGATATACAGCCTCCAGGAACGGCGATCTGGGTAATCAGCCCCCAGCATAGCGGAAACACAAGACACAGTTTCAGACATTCAGGTACCGGGTTGATCCAGGATCAGGGAACAAGACACAGCAGGAACAGGGAATCAGCTCTCCAGAGCTGATCAACTTCAGAGCAGAGCAGAACACACAACCACATACGGCTAGGTTCTGGGATTCAATACAGATTCAATGTGAAGCTCTGGCAACCCCCACTAGGGCTGGGGAACTTTATATATAAGCTGCTTCACAGCGATAGGCTGGAGCAGTAATTCTAGTAAACACCAAATCCACATAAAAGCAGGACAGGTGTGGGCCGCGCCCCCTATGCAGAGCCAGAGAGCACAACACAGAGGGAACCCAACAATAGCTGCTGCCACACACGTAGTAAGTCATGCACCACTGCAGAGGACTTTGCAAGCTACGGACGGCTTTCACAGCAGGTCAGGAACCGCACATGCGGGCGGTCATGCAAAGCAGCGGAGCCACTCACGCAAGTACGGTACGCAGCAGAGCCGGGAACTGAGCAGCATCCATATAGGTAACAGACAACAGTATCCCAGCTGGTTAGGGGGAAAGGAGCAAAAGGGTAATGCAAAAAACATGCAGAGTAACGCTGGAAAACAAAGTACAGAATACCAGCGTTACAGTGTACATGTTCCTGAAACTCAGTTTTTCCGTCAGCCATTTTACTTTCTGTCTTGCTGCAGCTATCTTGCCCTCAGTCAATATGGAGTTTCCAGCTTGCATGTTCCCGCCCTGATTCTCTCCTCTTGCTTCTTAAGCAGCCACAGCTGAGCAATCAGTGCTTCAGAATCAAGCCTGCAGTGAACCTGTGACCTGACTCCTGAAAGCCTTGGACCTTGTACTCCAGTTATTTCCTATTGTGGAACTTGGAACACTCGTGGACTTTGGAACCTTGCTATTTGATAAATCCACATTTGCATGGACTTACGGTAACAGAGAAGAGATCCTGAACCTGTTGTGGAGAGTGATTGCTGAGCTTAAGTTACTCTGGCCTGCTGTGTTCTCCTGCTTTGTATCTGCAAACTGTGTGACTATTATTGCCACTTGTATGAAGTAATACAAGACCTTCTATATCAACCTGTGACTCCTGTGTTTTCATCGCACCAAGCACAAGACACTATATGAACTGTATTACTTACATTACATCCTGTGGTTTGTAAAACGGGTCTTTATATTCTGCAAATCTGCAAGGATATTATCAGTCACTCCGCAAAGTTCCTTTAATGCGGGCCTCCATTTTCCAGATCTTTTAAGACAGGAGTACTGGAAGGAGAGGAGAGGAAAAAAAAAAAACAATAGTGTTTACCTGTGGTAACACTGCAGAGAGAAAAAAAAAATTAAGGGAACTGCTCACCTGGAATGGTTGTGAGAAGTCACAACCACTATCATCACAGAAAGTTCAACCGGACATCTGATATCCACAGTTACAGCAGACAAAAAAGAGAAAAGAAAAAAAACAATAGTGTTTACCTGTGGTAACACTGCAGAAAAAAAAAAAACTTAAGGGAATTGCTCACCTGGAATGGTTGTGAGAAGTCACAACCACTGTCATCACAGAAAGTACAACCGGACATCCGATATCCACAGTTACAGCAGACACAGCCTTTCCAGACCCAGCAGACACTAACGTTTGGCTTCAGAATCTTGTAATGTAAGTAGTACAGTTCATATAGTGTCTTGTGCTTGGGTGCGATGAAAACACAGGAGTCACAGGTTTGATATAGGTCTTGTATTACTTCATACAAGTGGCAATAATAGTCACACAGTTTGCAGATACAAAAGCAGGAGACACAGCAGGCCAGAGTAACTTAAGCTCAGCAATCACTCTCCACAACAGGTTCAGGATCTCTTCTCTGTTACCGTAAGTCCATGCAAACGTGGATTTATCAAAATAGCAAGGTTCCAAAGTCCACGAGTGTTCCAAAGTTCCACAATAGGAAATAACTGGAGTACAAGTCCAAGGCTTTCAGGAGTCAGGTCACAGGTTCACTGCAGGCTTGATTCTGAAGCACTGATTGCTCAGCTGTGGCTGCTTAAGAAGCAAGAGGAGAGAATCAGGGCGGGAACATGCAAGCTGGAAACTCCATATTGACTGAGGGCAAGATAGCTGCAGCAAGACAGAAAGTAAAATGGCTGACGAACAAACTGAGTTTCAGGAACATGTACACAGAACCTTACAGGTAGGTTGCTACGCTGGAGCCTTGCCCTTCAGCAGTATGATTTTGCCGTACAACACAAGAAAGGCAGTGATCATGGGAATGCTGATGGGTTATCACGACGTGGCGAACCCGCTGAGGTGCGCATGTCGGATTACCGAGAGGTCATGCCTCCGTAGCGCCCTCTAAAGGGGGGAGGTGTGATGATACTGTAGCTCCATGTCTTGTGCTGTTGCTAGAACTACAACCCCCACCGTTTGCAAGCACAGGGCAAAGTTACCCCTCCCTCCTTTTCTCTGCAGCTCACGCTTCCCTTCCCCCCTGTCAAGCTCAGTGTAACCTGAGCTACCAGTGCTGGAAGTTTTGCCGCTTCACCGCAGGGGTCCTCCATTGTCTGCACACGTGCTTTCTTCCTATAGCAGCCATTTTGGAGAATTCATTCTTTTTTGGTTAATAACACGGTGGGAGCATTCGCTAGAAACACGAAAGTTACTGTGTTGAACCATGCGCCGACGGGCATCGTTCCCGTGGTACTGGTAAACCCGTAACTCCAACAGAACCCGAGAAATGGAATTCTCGGGTGCCCCATGTACTAGCCCACCCAAGTGTGGGCTCATTGGAACCGTCATTTTAGAGTAAGATCATTGATAGGTCTGCCGTTATTCTGCTAGGTTCACAGGACGAGTTATGGACCTTATGATATTGCAGAGCTCAAACCATAGCTTGTAGCCAGGGAGGTGGCCAGAAAACCAGCCCCTTTTTGTGAGGTCAGAAGCTGACATGCATAAGTCTTGCAGTGAAGTTCCTTAGTCACTTTCTGCTGGGATGTCCTGACTAACAGATCTGCCAATGAACTATGAGGTGTGGCTCCTTCCCCCAGCCTGGCTTGCCTATGCATATGTAACTATCATGTGAGTTATCTTTCATTCTTAATCCCATTTTATTTTATAACTGCATCTGTACATAACGATATTGTCTCAGTTTGTTACATCTTTTTATATTATATAAGCACTGCCTGTTTTTAAGGAATAAACCTATACATTTATTAGTTTGTTTCTCCTGCTCTATAAACGAATTTGCACGTGCCTGAAGCACTACGCTACTGTTTTGGGGTTGCTACGGACCCTCTTGATAAATTGTTCATCAAAAGCCGTAGCTGGTGGCAGCTAAAAGGAAGGGGTGTAAAGTGTTAATCTATTGGGTGACGCTGGCAGTGACAGAGCGGGGTTTATAAGGGTACTGCCTGGCTGCATCCAGGAGTAATTATAATTCCCTCACTGCAGCGTGCCCAATAGCCAGCACACATCCAAGTGACCCGTCTGGCGACCAATTATCCTAGGTGCAGTTCCCTGACTGACCTGAGGGTAAGGGGGCGCCAGAGAGCTGCAAGTTCCTAAGTGGAAGTGGGATAATTATAAATCCCTGCAGTTTACTGGGTCGGACGGCAGCAGCCGTCGTGTGTGTGCGCGTTTTCGTCACATTTGCAGCACGGAGGGATCACAAGCCGTGATACCCCGGGCTACCGGGTGGCGGACCACGTGCCCGTTCATCACACCCCCACAGTGATATCATTATGTTTCCATATTATATGTCCCCCAACAGTGATATCATTGTTTCCATATTATATGTCCCCCCACAGTGATCTCATTGTTTCCATATTATATGTCCCCCCACAGTGATATCATTGTTTCCATATTATATGTCCCCCCACCGTGATATCATTGTTTCCATATTATATGTCCCCCCACATGATATCATTATGTTTCCATATTATATGTTTCCCCCAGAGTGATATCATTGTTTCCATATAATATGTCCCCCACAGTGATATCATTATTTCCATATTATATGTCCCCCACAGTGATATCATTATGTCCCCCCACAGTGATATCATTATATTTCCATATTATATGTCCCCACCACAGTGATATCATTATATTTCCATATTATATGTCCCCCCACAGTGATATAATTGTTTCCATATTATATTTCCCCCCAGAGTGATATCATTGTTTCCATATTATATGTCCCCCCACAGTGATATCATTGTTTCCATATAATATGTCCCCCCCACAGTGATATCATTCTTTCCATATTATATGTCCCCCCACAGTGATATCATTAGGTTTCCATATTATATGTCCCCCAACAGTGATATCATTGTTTCCATATTATATGTCCCCCCACAGTGATATCATTATGTTTCCATATTATATGTCCCCCCACAGTGATATCATTGTTTCCATATTATATGTCACCCCCAGTGATATCATTGTTTCCATATTATATGTCCCCCACAGTGATATCATTGTTTCCATATTATATGTCGCCTCCACAGTGATATCATTGTTTCCATATTATATGTCACCCCCAGTGATATAATTGTTTCCATATTATATGTCCCCCCACAGTGATATCATTGTTTCCATATTATATGTTCCCCCACAGTGATATCATTGCTTTCCATATTATATGTCCCCCACAGTGATATCATTGTTTCCATATTATATGTCCCCCACAGTGATATCATTGTTTCCATATTATATGTCCCCCACAGTGATATCATTGTTTCCATATTATATGTCCCCCCACAGTGATATCATTGTTTCCATATTATATGTCCCCCCCACAGTGATATCATTTGTTTCCATATTATATGTCCCCCACAGTGATATCATTGTTTCCATATTATATGTCCCCCACAGTGATATCATTGTTTCCATATTATATGTCCCCCCACAGTGATATCATTGTTTCCATATTATATGTCCCCTCCACAGTGATATCATTGTTTCCATATTATATGTCCCCCCCACAGTGATATCATTGTTTCCATATTATATGTCCCCCACAGTGTTATCATTTTTCCATATTATATGTACCCCCACAGTGATATCATTGTTTCCATATTATATGTCCCCCCACAGTGATATCATTGTTTCCATATTATATGTCCCCCCACAGTGATATCATGTTTCCATATATATTCCCCCCCACAGTGATATCATTGTTTCCATATATATGTCCCCCAGTCATAACCACAGTGATATCATTGTTTCCATATATATATGTCCCCCACAGTGATATTCATATTGTTTCCATATTATATGTCCCCCCACAGTGATATCATTGTTTCCATATTATATGTCCCCCACAGTGATATCATTGTTCCATATTATATGTCCCCCCACAGTGATATCTTTGTTTCCATATTATATTGCCCCCCACAGTGATAATCATTGTTTCCATATTATATGTCCCCCACAGTGATATCATTGTTTTCCATATTATTTCCCCCCACGTGATACATTGTTTTCCATACTAAGTCACCCCACAGTGATATCATATGTTTCCATATTATATGTCCCCCCACAGTGATAATCATTGTTTCCATATTTATATGTCCCACACAGTGATATCAATTGTTCCATATTATATGTCCCCCCACAGTGATATCATTGTTTCCATATTATATGTCCCCCACAGTGATATCATTGTTTCCATTATTTAATGTCCCACCACAGTGATATCATTGTTTCCATATTATATATGTCCCCCCACAGTGATATCATTGTTTCCATATTATATGTCCCCCCAACAGTGATATCATTGTTTCCATATTTTTCCCACAGTGATATCATTGTTTCCATATTTATGTCCCCCCACAGTGATATCATTAGTTTCCATATTATATGTCCCCCCACAAGTGATATCATTGTTTCCATATTATTATTCCCCCCACAGTGATATCATTGTTTCCATATTATATGTCCCCCCACAGTGATATCATTTGTTTCCAATTATATGTCCCCCCCACAGTGATATCATTGTTTCCATATATATGTCCCCCCACAGTGATATCATTGTTCCATATTATATGTCCCCCACAGTGATATCATTGTTTCCATATTATATGTCCCCCCCACAGTGATATCATGTTTCCATATTATATGTCCCCCCACAGTGATATCATTGTTTCCATATTATATGTCCCCCACAGTGATATCATTGTTTCCATATTATATGTCCCACCCACAGTGATATCATTGTTTCCATATTATATGTCCCCCCACAGTGATATCATTGTTTCCATATTATATGTCCCCCCACAGTGATTCATTGTTTCCATATTATATGTCCCCCCATAGTGATATCATTGTTTTCCATATTATATGTCCCCCCACAGTGATATCATTGTTTCCATAATTATATGTCCCCCCCATGATATCATTGTTTCCATATTATATGTCCCCCCACAGTGATATCATTGTTTCCATATTATATGTCCCCCCACAGTGATATCATTGTTTCCATATATATATGTCCCCCACAGTGATATCATTGTTTCCATATTAATATGTCCCCCCACAGTGATATCATTGTTTCCATATTATATTGTCCCCCACAGTGATATCATTGTTTCCATATTATATGTCCCCCCACAGTGATATCATTGTTTCCATATTATATGTCCCCCCCACAGTGATATCATTGTTTCCATATTATATGTCCCCCCACAGTGATTATCATATGTTTCCATATTATATGTCCCCTCCACAGTGATATTCATTGTTTCCATATTTATATGTACCCCCACAGTGATATCATTGTTTCCATATTATATGTCCCCCCACAGTGATATCATTGTTTCCATATTATATGTCCCCCCACAGTGATATCATTGTTTCCATATTATATGTCCCCCACAGTGATATCATTGTTTCTATTTATTCCCCCAAGTGATATCATGTTTCCATATATATGTCCCCCACAGTGATATCATTGTTTCCATATTATATGTCCCCCACAGTGATATCATTGTTTCCATATTATATGTCCCCCACAGTGATATCATTGTTTCCATATTATATGTCCCCCCACAGTGATATCATTGTTTCCATATTATATGTCCCCCCACAGTGATATCATTGTTTCCATATTATATGTCCCCCCCACAGTGATATCATTGTTTCCATATTATATGTCCCCCCACAGTGATATCATTGTTTCCATATTATATGTCCCCCCACAGTGATATCATTGTTTCCATATTATATGTCCCCCCACAGTGATATCATTGTTTCCATATTATATGTCCCCCCACAGTGATATCATTGTTTCCATATTATATGTCCCCCCACAGTGATATCATTGTTTCCATATTATATGTCCCCCCACAGTGATATCATTGTTTCCATATTATATGTCCCCCACAGTGATATCATTGTTTCCATATTATATGTCCCCCACAGTGATATCATTGTTTCCATATTATATGTCCCCCCACAGTGATATCATTGTTTCCATATTATATGTCCCCCCACAGTGATATCATTGTTTCCATATTATATGTCCCCCCACAGTGATATCATTGTTTCCATATTATATGTCCCCCACAGTGATATCATTGTTTCCATATTATATGTCCCCCCATATATGTCCCACATTATATTTTTCCATATTATATGTCCCCCAGGATATCATTTCCATATTATATGTCCCCACAGTGAATCATTGTTTCCATATTATTGTCCCCCCAGTGTATATTCCATTATATGTCCCATGATTTCATTGTTCATTTTTCCCCACAGTGTACATTGTTTATATTTTCCCCCACAGTGATATCATTTTTCATTTTATGTCCCCACAGTGATTCATTTCATATTATATGCCCCCACAGTGATATCATTGTTCCATATATGTCCCCACAGTGATATCATGTTTCCATATTATATGTCCCCCCACAGTGATATCATGTTTCCATATTATATGTTCCCCCACAGTGATATCATTGTTTCCATATTATATTCCCACAGTGATATCATTTTTCTTATTATATGTCCCCCACATGATATCATTTCCATATTATAGTCCCCCACAGTGATATCATTGTTTCCATATTATATGTCCCCCCCACAGTGATATATCATTATATGTCCCCCATGATTTTCCATATATATGTCCCCCACAGTGATATCATTGTTTCCATATTATATGTCCCACAGTGATATCATTGTTTCCATATTATATGTCCCCCACAGTGAATATTTCATATTATATGTCCCCACTATTTTTTTCTTATGTCCCAATGATACATTTCATATTATCCCAGTGTCATTGTTTCCTTTGCCCATGATTATTATATTATCCCCCCGTGTATCTTGTTCCTTTGTCCCCACAATTTCCATTAGCCCCCAGTAATCATTGTTCATATTTGTCCCCAGGATATATTTCATTTGTCCCACAGATTATGTTCATATTATTGTCCCACAGTCATTGTTCTATGTCCCCACAGTGATATCATTTCCATTTATGTCCCCAGTGATCATTTCAATTATATGTCCCCCCACATGATATCATTGTTCCTTTATATGTCCCCACGTGATCATTGCCATATTATTCCCACATGAATCATTTTCATATTATTGTCCCACATGATATCATTGTTTCATATTATTCCCCCACGTGTATCATGTTTCATATTTAGCCCACAGTGAACATTGTTCATTTTTGCCCCACAGTATATCATGTTTCCAATATATGTCCCAGTGATATCATGTTTCCATATTATATGTCCCCACAGTGATATCAGTTTCCATATTATATGTCCCCACATGATATCATTTTCCTTTTATGTCCCACATGTTCATTGTTTCCATTTATAGTCCCCACAGTGATATCATTGTTTCCATTATTGCCCACAGTGATATCATGTTTCCATATTATGTCCCCCAGTGATTCATGTTCATATTATATGTCCCACAGTGATATCATGTTTCCATATTATATTCCCCACAGGATATCATTTCCATATTATATGTCCCCACGTATTCATTGTTCATTTATATGTCCCAAGTGATTATGTTCTTTTGCCCACAGTGTACATTTTCATTTTTGTCCCACAGTGATATCATTGTTTCCATATTATATGTCCCCCCACAGTGATATCATTGTTTCCATATTATATGTCCCCCCACAGTGATATCATTGTTTCCATATTATTGTCCCCCACAGTGATATCATTGTTTCCATATTATATGTCCCCCACAGTGATATCATTGTTTCCATATTATATGTCCCCTCCACAGTGATATCATATGTTTCCATATTATATGTCCCCCACAGTGATATCATTGTTTCCATATTATATGTCCCCCCACAGTGATATCATTGTTTCCATATTATATGTCCCCCTCACATAGATTCATTGTTTCCCATATTATATGTCCCCCACAGTGATATCATTGTTTCCATATTAATGTCCCCCACAGTGATATCATTGTTTCCATATTATATGTCCCCCACAGTGATATCATTGTTTCCATATTAATGTCCCCCACAGTGATATCATGTTTCCATATAATGTCCCCCACAGTGATATCATGTTTCCATATTATATGTCCCCACAGTGATATCATTGTTTCCATATTATATGTCCCCCACATGATACATTGTTCCATATTATTTCCCCCACAGTGAATCATTGTTTCCATATATATGTCCCCCCACATGATATCATTGTTTCATTTATATGTCCCCCACAGTGATATCATTGTTTCCATATATATGTCCCCACAGTGATATCATTGTTTCCATATATATGTCCCCCACAGTGATATCATTGTTTCCATATTATATGTCCCCACAGTGATATCATTGTTTCCATATATATGTCCCCCCACAGTATATCATTGTTCCATATTATATTCCCCCACAGTGATACATTGTTTCCATATTATATGTCCCCCACAGTGATATCATTGTTTCCATATTAATGTCCCCCACAGTGATATCATTGTTTCCATATTATATGTCCCCCACAGTGATACATTGTTTCCATATTATATGTCCCCCACAGTGATATCATTGTTTCCATATTATATGTCCCCACAGTGATATCATTGTTTCCATATTATATGTCCCCACAGTGATATCATTTCATTATTCCATTATTGCCCCCATGTTATTCCATATTGCCCCCATGATATATTTCCATTTTTTCCCCCAGTTTTTCATTTAATCCCCATGATACATGTCATTTATTCCCCAAGATATCATTCCATTGCCCCCAGTATATTTTCATATATGTCCCCATTATTTTTCCTATTATCCCACGTCATTTCATTTCCCCACAGTTATTGTCCATTATGTCCCCCATGATATCGTTCCATATATGTCCCCTGATCTGTTTCCATATTAAGCCCACATGTATATTGTTCCAATTATTCCCACAGATATTGTTCCATATCCCACATATATTCCATATATTCCCCACAGATTCATGTTTCCAATATATGTCCCCACAGTGATTCCTATGTTCCATATATTCCCCACGTAATATTGTTTCAATATATTCCCCATACATTTCATTTATTCCCCATGATTCAGTTTCAATATCCCACAGTATCTTCATATATTCCCCCACATGATCATTGTTCCATTATTCCCCCATGATATCAGTTTCCTATTATTTCCCCCATGACATGTTCCATATATGTCCCCACATGATTATTTTCCATATATCCCCACGTGATTAGTTTCCTATATGTCCCACGTGTATCTTTCCCCCAGGATATCATTATGTCCCAGTGAACAGTTCCAATAATGCCCCCAGGATATCATTGTCATTATATTCCCACAGTGAATCATTGTTTCAATATAGTCCCACAGATATATTGTTCTATAATGCCCACAGTGAATCTTTTTCATATATCCCCCCACATGTAATCAAAAAAAAAAAAAAAAATTATTCATATATATTCCATGGGAATATAATATGGAAAAAGATATCCCCTGGGGGGGAAAAATTGGGGAAAAAATGAATCCGGGGGGGGACATTTTAATAGGAAAAAATCCTGGGGGGGACATTAAATGAAACAAGGATTACTGGGGGGGCATAAAAAAGGAAAAAATTTATATCACTGGGGGGGGAATAAAATAGGGGAAAAATGAAATCACGGGGGGGAAACATATAATAGGGAAAAAATAATAATCATGTGGGGGACATAAAATATGGAAAAATTTTCCTGGGGGGGAAATAAATTGGGAAAAAAGATACATTGGGGGGAAAAAAAATTGGGAAAACAAAGGAAAACCGTGGGGGAATAAAATTTGGGGAAAAAAAAATACGGGGGGCATAAATGGGAAACAATGTACACTGGGGGGGGACATAAAATTTTGGAAAAAAAAATTCCGTGGGGGGACAAAATAGGGAAACATGAATCACTGGGGGGGGAATAAATTTGGAAAAAAAATTTTTTACTGGGGGGACATAAATTGGAAACAATAATCAGGGGGGGAAAATAAGGGGGGGAAAATAATGAAACCGGGGGGCATAAATTTGGGAAAAAATAATCACTGGGGGGGAAATTTAAAATTGGGAAAAAAGAATCATGGGGGGGAAACATAAAATATGGAAAATGATATCACGGGGGGGACATAAAAGGGGGGAAAAAGAAACTTGGGGAATATAATAGGGAAAAAAGTTTATCATGGGGGGGAAAAAAAATTTGGAAAAAATGAACATGGGGGACAATAAATGGAACATAATATCATGGGGGGAAACAAAAAAGGGGGGAAAAATGATACCTTGTGGGGGGACAAAAAAATATGGAAAATTGATATCCTGTGGGGAATAAAATATGGAACAATGAACCCAGGGGGGGAAAATAAAATATGGAAAAATGATCACGTGGGGGGAATAAAAAAGGGAACAATGATACACTGTGGGGGAAAAAAAAAGGGGGAAACAATAAAATACTGTGGGGGACATATAAGGGGGAAACCCCAATGAATCACTGGGGGGGAATAAAAAAGGGAAAAATGTTTCCTGTGGGGGCATAAATTTTGGAAAAATATTTTTTTTACTGGGGGGGACATAAATAGGGAAAAATTTTTATATCACTGGGGGGGAATTTTTAAAACAAAAAACGGGGGGGAAAATTTTTGGGAAAACAAATGAACCCTGGGGGGGAAAAAAATTGGGCTGAAATACTGGGGGGACAAAAAGGGAAACAATGATACCGGGGGGGACATAAAATAGGAAACTTTGATATCCTGTGGGGGAATATAATAGGGAAAAATAATCACTTGGGGGACATATAAAAAGGGAAAACAAAAAACACTGGGGGGGACAAAAAATTTTAAACAATGAATCATTGGGGGGCATAAAAAAGGAAAACAAAAAAATTCACTGGGGGGAATAAATATGGAACAAAAATTTCACTGGGGGGGAACAAAAATAGGGGAAACAATGAATACCTGGGGGGGGACATAAATATGGAAAAAGAAAGGGGGGGACAAAAAAAGGGGAAAAATGTTTCCCCTTTTGGGGGGACTATAAAAAAAACAATGATATACTTTTTGGGAAACAAAAATAGGAAAACAATGTTTCACTTGGGGGACATAAAATGGAAAAAGATTCACTGTGGGGGGAAAAAAGGAAAAATAATATTTTGGGGGGGGACATATAATAGGGGAAAAATGAAATCACTGGGGGGGGACTATAATAAAAAATAACACTGGGGGGGGGAATAAAATAGGGGAAAATTAAATTTCACGGGGGGGGAAACAATAATATGGAACAATGAATCATTGGGGGGGCCATAAATTTGGGGAAACAAAAATATCACTGTGGGGGGACATAAAATGGGGAAAAAAAGAAAACCGGGGGGACTTAATAGGAAAAAATTTAAAATGGGGGAAAAAAAAACCCAAAAAATAATAAAAAACAATATATCCCCGGGGGGGGACATAAAAAAAGGGAACAATTTTCATTTTTGGGGGGACATATAATATGGAAAAAGAAAATTCTTTGGGGGGGAACAATAAAATGGAAAAAATGATATCATGGGGGGGGAAACATAAAAAAAGGGAAAACAATTTGAAATCACTTGGGGAAAATTAAATATGGGAAAAAAAATTTCACTGGGGGGGGGACATATAATATGGAAATAATATATCACTGGGGGGGAAACAAAATAATAGGGGAAAAATATAACTGGGGGGGACATATAATAGGGAAAACAATATATCCCTTTGGGGGGACAAAATAATAGGGAAAAAATTTGATATCACTGTGGGGGACATATAATGGGGGGGAAAAAAATGATTTTACTGTGGGGGACATAAATTTTGGGGAAACAAATGATATCACTGTGGGGGACAAAATTTTTAAAAAATAATTGGGGGGGGACAAAATTTTTGGAAAAATTTCACTGGGGGGGACATAAAATATGGAAAATATATCACTGTGGGGGACATAAATTTGGGGGAAAAAGATACACTGGGTCACTGTGGGGGACATATAATATGGGGAACATGTATATCACTGTGGGGGACATATAATATGGGAACAATGATATCACTGTGGGGGGACATATAATATGGAAAATGATATCACTGTGGGGGACATAAAATATGGGGAAAAATGAATCACTGTGGGGACATATAATGTGGAACAATGATTTTTTTTTTTTTTTTTTTTTTTTTTTTTTTTTTTTTTTTTTTTTTTTTTTTTTTTTTTTTTTTTTTTTTTTTTTTTTTTTTTTTTTTTTTTTTTTTTTTTTTTTTTTTTTTTTTTTTTTTTTTTTTTTTTTTTTTTTTTTTTTTTTTTTTTTTTTTTTTTTTTTTTTTTTTTTTTTTTTTTTTTTTTTTTTTTTTTTTTTTTTTTTTTTTTTTTTTTTTTTTTTTTTTTTTTTTTTTTTTTTTTTTTTTTTTTTTTTTTTTTTTTTTTTTTTTTTTTTTTTTTTTTTTTTTTTTTTTTTTTTTTTTTTTTTTTTTTTTTTTTTTTTTTTTTTTTTTTTTTTTTTTTTTTTTTTTTTTTTTTTTTTTTTTTTTTTTTTTTTTTTTTTTTTTTTTTTTTTTTTTTTTTTTTTTTTTTTTTTTTTTTTTTTTTTTTTTTTTTTTTTTTTTTTTTTTTTTTTTTTTTTTTTTTTTACTTTGGGGAAATGATAATGTGGGAATATGAATAAGGGGACATTTTTGGGGAAAAAATGGGGGGACAAATTTAAACGGGGCAATAATATGGGGAAACTTGGGGGAATAATGAAAGTTTGGGGGACATAAATAAGGGGGAAATTAAATTGGGGAAATAAAATTGGGGGCAAATGAACAGGGGGAAAATGAAAAAACTTGAATATGTGGGGGGAATAAAGAAATTTTAAAATATATTGGGGAAATGAAAAGGGGGTTAATTTAGGGGAAAGGGAAATTTGGGGAAAAATTGTGGGGGCTTTAAATTTGGGGGAAAATAATCACTGTGGGGGACAATAATGGGGGATATGATATATGTGGGGACATAATAACAGGGGGGGACAAAATTTTTGGGGAAAAATTGGGGGTAAATTGAAAGGGGAATATTTACGGGGGAAAATAATGGGGGGACATTAAGGGGGAAATATTTTTGGGGGGAATAAAAAAAGGGGGATGGTACGGGGGAAAAATTTTCGTGGGGGAAATATTTGGGGAAAAAATCATTTGGGGGAAATGTATTTTGGGGGAAAATTTTGGGGAAATAGGGGGGAAAAAATACGTGGGGGACAATATTTTTGGGGAAAATAATTGGGGGGGAAATATTCTGTGGGGGACTAATGAACATGGGGGGACTTTGGGGGAAAAAAATTTTCACTGTGGGGAAAATAAAAAGGGGGACGGGGAAATTGGGGGAAAGATATATGGGGGAAATTTAAAAAAGGGGGTTTAATATTGGGGAAATGATACACTGGGGGGGAAATTTTGGGGGAAAAATTACACGTGGGGAAAAATAATGTGGGGGGAAATATATTGGGGAAAGATATCCTGGGGGAAAATATAGGGGGGAAATGGGGCCAAAAGAAATGGGGAATTTTCCGGGGGAAAAATATTGTGGGGGACAAAAAGGGGGGACTTGACATTGGGGAACTAATGATTATGGGGAATAATAACGGGGGGAATTGCATGGGGGCATAGATCCGGGGGGAATAGAAAATGGGGGGAAAATTTTGGGGGGAAAATACGGGGGAAAATATATATTGGGGGGGCATAATAGGGGAAATTGGGGGGGGAAAATGTATTGGGGAAAATTAACGGGGGGAAATTTTGGGGGAATAAGATATCCTGGGGGAATATATAGGGGGAAAATATTGGGGGGAAAATGAATTGGGGGAAATGATATATTGGAAATATATCACTGTGGGGGCTAAAAAAATTTGGGGAAAATTAATGGGGAAAATATTCATTGGGGGAATATGAACAAAAATTGAAATTTAATAAAAACTGGGGAAAAAAGGGGACATAAAATCATGGGGGAAAAAAAAGGGGGCTTTGCATTAAATAAAAGGGGGATTTGCATTGGGGGCAAAGAATCTGGGGGACTAATGAAAGGGGGGTTTGCCCTTGGGGAAATGAATCATGGGGGCAAAGAAATTGGGGGAAAATTTTAAAAGGGGAATATTTTGGGGAAAATAACACGTGGGGTTAATTTTTGGGGAAAATATATCACTGTGGGGACATAAATATATTGGGGAAATAAATGTGGGGGACAAATAAGGGGAAAATTATTTTGGGGGACATAAAACAGGGTGGGGAAATATATTAAAATATATTGGGGAAAAAAAAGGGGGAAAATAAAGGGGGAATAGAAATTTACTTGACATTGGGGAAATTTTAGGGGGGAAAAAATTTGGGGGGGAAAAAAAGGGGGGAAAATGATATCACGGGGGGCATAAATTTTGGGGAATATGGGGGGGAAAATGAATATTGGGGAAAATTTTAAACTAAAAGAACGGGGGAAAATATCCTGTGGGGGGTTTATATTGGGGGACAATGAATCAGGGGGAAAAAATTTAAAGGGGACAATTTTTAAAAAATATACACTGTGGGGAAAAATTTTGGGAAAAATTAGGGGGGGAAAAAAATTTATGTGGGGGAAAAAATTTAAATTGGTTTTTGGGGAATTTTGGGGACATAAGAATTGGGGAAAATATTGGGAAATATATCACTGGGGAAAAAAATTTGGGGGGAAAAAATTTGGGGAAATGATACCTGGGGGCATAATATTGGGTATTTGTGGGGAAAAAAATTTGGGGAAATTTTTTTGGGGGGGAAATGGAAAGGGGGCTTGAAATTGGGGGGGAAAAAAAATTTTTGGGGTAGAATAATGGGGAAATATTCCGGGGGCCCTTGGGGGACTTTAATGAACATGGGAATATTGTTTGGGGAAAAATACATGTGGGGGGGACATATATATAGGGGGAAACAATGATATCACTGTGGGGGGACATATAATATGGACATAATGATATCACTGTGGGGGGACATATAGATATTGGAAACAATGATATCACTGTGGGGGGACATATATATGGAAACTAATGATATCACTGTGGGGGTAATAATGATATATTGGAAACAATGATATCACTGTGGGGGACATAATAATTGGAATAATGATATCACTGTGGGGGGACATAATATTATGTGAACAATGATATCACATTGTGGGGGGAATAATAGAAAATTGGGGGGAACAATGATATCACTGTGGGGGACATAATAATACTGGAATAATGATATCACTGTGTGGGGACATAATATATATGAAACATAATGATATCACTGTGGGGGGACATAAGTATATATGGGAAACATAATATATCACTGTGGGGGGACTTTATGAATACTGGGGGAAAATAATGGATATACTGTGGGGGACATATATATTGGGGGAAACAAATGATATCACTGTGGGGGGACATATAATATGGACAAATGAATCCGTGGGGACAAAATGATATCCTGTGGGGACATAAAATTTTGGGGGACATAATGTTATCACTGTGGGGACATATATTTTGGACAATGATATCACTGTGGGGGACAATAATATAAACATGGGGGATCATGTGGGGACAAATTTTTTGGAAACAATGTATATGTGGGGGGACATATAATATGGAAAAATGATATCACTGTGGG
>JARQOD010004053.1:0-58489 GCA_033576555.1 Oophaga sylvatica | reverse complement strand
TTTTGAACCAGAAACACAGGAGCAATTTTAGACTGGCTAACAGCACTTCCGAAAACAACTGGCGGGTTGTACCCCGGGGAGGAAGAAACAGGTGGAGGCACGGATTTTTCCCGTTCACACAGCGGGGAACGCTACATTATGCCCCCAGTAACACGGAGCAAGGTAGACTGTGCTAAGCACGTCCGAGAAACAACTGGGGTTTTTGAAAACCCGGGATGAGAAAAAAAACAGGGGGGAGGCGCAGGATTTTTTGCCTTTCACACAAGGGGAACAGCTGCATTACGGGAAACCCCAGTAACACGGAGCAGTGTAGACTGTGTAACGCACTTCCGAGAAAAACGGGCGGTGTTTAACCCGGGGATGAGAAAAACAGGTTGGGGGCGCGGGATTTTTGCCTTCCCACAGCAGGGGAACAGCTCTTTACTGAACCCCGTAACACGGAGCAAGTGTAACTGTGCAACAGCACTTCGAGAAACAACTGGGGTGTGTAACCCAGGGTGAGAAGAAAAAGGGGGGACCCCGGAATTTTTGCCGTTCACACGCGGGGGAACAGTGACATTACTAAACCCGTAACCAGGAGCAAGTGAATGGCTAACGCATTTCCCGAGAAACAATGGCGGTTTGTAACCCGGGGAGAGAAGAAAACGGGGTGGAGCAGCAGGATTTTTGCCTTTCACCAGCGGGGGAAAGGAAATTACTGAACCCCAGTAACACAGGAGAAGTGTATGGCAAACGCCTTCGAAAAACAACCGGTTTTGTGCCCAGGGATGGAAGAACAGGGGGGAGGCACAGGCGGGGCCCGCACACAGCGGGGAACGGACTTACTGAACCCCATAACACGGGGAGAAAGGGTTAGACTGTGCAACAGCACCCCGAAAACAACGGGCGGGTTGTAGCCCAGGATGAAAAAAACAGGGTGGGGGGCAGAGGACTTTTTGCCGTCACACAGCGGGGGAACGCGACATTACTAAACCCCCAGAAACAGGGGAGCAATTTTAAATGTGCTAACAGCACTTCCGAAAAAAAAGGGGCGGTTTGTCCAGGATGAGAAGAGAACAGGGTGGAGGCAGCAGGACTGTTTGCCGTTCACACAGCAGGGGAACAGCTGACATTACTGAACCCCAGTAACACAGGAGCAAGTGTAGACTGTGCTAACAGCACTTCCAAGCAACAACTGGCGGTGTTGGAGCCCAGGGTCAAGGAGGATGTTTAAATACTAGATCAAGTATTTTCCTTGTTACGTGTCAATTAAAAATGTCTATACTCCAAACAAGAGAAATATAACCTTTAGTACCATAAGATGATGATTTTACTTTAAAAAATATATGTAAATTAATAATTGACAAACATAAACGCATACATTAACATGTTGAAAAGCAATGCAAACCACAATAAAAATCGGTTAAATAATCTGCTATAACGGTTTTAAATAAAAGCATACAAGTACATATCAGAATCCATTAATGATGGATAAGTAACAGTATGTACACCATTTTCATTTGCTGAATAATATCACTAAAAAGTTTTTAAAAATATCTAAAATTTCCATCATGTAATACTGATAATATGTGCCAATCATTTATATTAACAAAAAAAACCTTTAAAAAGTGCATAGTGAAAACAGCTATTTATGCCTGACTGTGGACTTGCAAGCATGACAACGGATAGATAAGGTATATATAGATGAGACTGCATAGCCACAGATGGTGAATGGCGATGTAATACTGTACCTCAATAAAGTGTGCGTTACTACTACATCCTTTTTTTTATATAGCTTTATAAAAGGGTACGTGCATGTATGCTTGCGCCTTTGTTTGGACGCACAGACTGGCTTCCTGCTGTGACGCGTTGGGTATTGGAGCGTCTGTGCGTCTTATGACGCAGACTAACATTCACGGTGCGCATCGTTCATCATCGCAAGCGTACCGACAACACAAAGGCGTTGTCATGACTGCTTTACTCAGTAAACATGCACCTATGATGAAACATACACGCATGTGCCCTATTACATAACAAGCTACAAGAAAAATGCGTGTGAGGTGTGACACAGCTGTTTTGTTAAGGTACAGTATTATATCGACATTGTACAGGTGTCGCTATTCAGTCTGATAAATAGATATCATTCACCTATTCTATCAGTTGTCGTTCTTTCAGCACCACTTACAGGTATATATTTTGCTATTGTGACTATGCACTATTGACTTTACCAAGGTAATGCATGATTTTTGTTAGCGATTATCATGTTTACATGAAGGACCTTTATGATATGGGCTGTTAACTTTCTAATCAAATATGTATTTTTTAAAATGACACAAATATAAGTAATGTTGAAGAGGACTATTCCTACATGCATTGTTTGCACAATATTACAGGTGTACATCACGTCCCTTAATCAACATTGGATATTATATTTACTTGTATGCTTTTATTTCAAAGGCAAGAACACTGAAGTATAACCTTCGCACTGCAGCAGTTGTCAAAGTTCAACCCACATTATGCACTTCCAACATTGCAGTATTTGAGTCATCATGATGTGAGTTGGATTTGTCTAAGCTATGGAGTGACAAGGTTGACCATCAGTATCCTATAGCATAAGTAGGCTTTTGTGTTTGCATTTGTTTTCGACATGTGCATATCTGTAATAATATGTCACAATTATTTTGTTACAGATTTGTGACAAAGAGAAATCATTTTATGGTTTGAAAGTTGACGTTTCAAATGTTTACAGCTTAGAAATCATGGTGTAGCCTCATATCTATGTGTAGCACTAGACACTTTGAGATGTCATGTTTTTTTCACCATGATTAGGTAGCTAGCAGTAATTTTTGCCGGACACACAGCAGGGGAACAGCAGGCGTTACTGAACCCCACAAACACATCAGCGATTGTTTTCATCTGTGCATCTAACACTTCTGAGCAGCAACTGGCGCTGTTGAAGCCCAGGGTCAAGGAGGGTGTAGGCAGAGGCCTAGTATGAGACGTTTGAAGTTGAAGTTGTAGTTAGCAGCAGTAATTTTTGCCAGACACACAGCAGGGGAACAGCAGGCGTTACTGAACCCCACAAACACATCAGCGATTGTTTTCATCTGTGCATCTAACACTTCTGAGCAGCAACTGGCGCTGTTGAAGCCCAGGGTCAAGGAGGGTGTAGGCAGAGGCCTAGTATGAGACGTTTGAAGTTGAAGTTGTAGTTAGCAGCAGTAATTTTTGCCAGACACACAGCAGGGGAACAGCAGGCGTTACTGAACCCCACAAACACATCAGCGATTGTTTTCATCTGTGCATCTAACACTTCTGAGCAGCAACTGGCGCTGTTGAAGCCCAGGGTCAAGGAGGGTGTAGGCAGAGGCCTAGTATGAGACGTTTGAAGTTGAAGTTGTAGTTAGCAGCAGTAATTTTTGCCAGACACACAGCAGGGGAACAGCAGGCGTTACTGAACCCCACAAACACATCAGCGATTGTTTTCATCTGTGCATCTAACACTTCTGAGCAGCAACTGGCGCTGTTGAAGCCCAGGGTCAAGGAGGGTGTAGGCAGAGGCCTAGTATGAGACGTTTGAAGTTGAAGTTGTAGTTAGCAGCAGTAATTTTTGCCAGACACACAGCAGGGGAACAGCAGGCGTTACTGAACCCCACAAACACATCAGCGATTGTTTTCATCTTGCATCTAACACTTCTGAGCAGCAACTGGCGCTGTTGAAGCCCAGGGTCAAGGAGGGTGTAGGCAGAGGCCTAGTATGAGACGTTTGAAGTTGAAGTTGTAGTTAGCAGCAGTAATTTTTGCCAGACACACAGCAGGGGAACAGCAGGCGTTACTGAACCCCACAAACACATCAGCGATTGTTTTCATCTGTGCATCTAACACTTCTGAGCAGCAACTGGCGCTGTTGAAGCCAAGGGTCAAGGAGGGTGTAGGCACAAAATATTGAGTTATTGCCTTGTTACGTGGCCATTGCAAATGTATGTACTTCAAACAAGAATAAATGAACTTTTACTACAACAATAAAATGATAAATTTCAATTACAAGAATAGAAAAATATTTATACTTGACAGTCCTCTGTGGTTGATAACGTTTAATGGCTAACTGAAAATATGGTAACAAATTCAAAGCTTTCGAGACTACTCAGGTGTCTTCATCAGGCTAAGAGTAAAGCCAAAAATGAAGAATCACATATTTCTACACACAACAGGACACAGGAATAGCTAAGACAAGTGAGGGAGGGACAAGTGAGGGGAGACCGGCAACAAAAAGGAGAACAAGGATGAATTATCAGCGCCACACAATCACAGATAAATTAATGAATTTACCTGTGGCAAAAGACTTTTGTATGCCCGGTCATAGCATCATGGATATGGAATTACTGGTATTAAAATATAACTTCAAATATGAGAAACGTACAAAGGTTTCAGAATATAAGCTCATCATGACCTTTGACACTGTTAGTGATGGAATGAATAGATCACATGGATTTATGTCATTCTATATCAATTAAGGAATCTGCGTCTATGCCCTTCCAGGGTCATGAAAACCCAAAAAAAGACGCCAATGAGAGGGCAATCAAACTTTCTATCCTTATCTAGGAACTGTTCCAATATTTATGTTCATCCCTGTGAGATAATGACAGTTCTGATACACGTCACTTACTTGTCTTACCTATTGCACTATTCCTGTGTCCTGTTGTGTATAGAAATATGTGATGCTTAATTTTTTTAGTTAGTCTTTCCCTGATGAAGAGACGTGAGTAGCCTTGAAAGCTTGCAATTTGTTTCCATCTTTTCAGTTATCCATTAAAAGGTATCAACCACTGCTGACTCTGAAGTCTAAATATTTTTCTATCTACTGGCTAACACGGTACAAAGATACACATGTTTTCTAATTTCAAGAAGGAAAAATAAAGAAAATACAAATATAAACGCATATATGCACATGCCAAAAATAAATGGAACAACACAACACCCAAAAAATTGGTAACAAAATATAGTGTTGTAAATTTAAGAATAAAAGTCCATTTTTTTTTTTATGAATAATGCTTAAGGAACGCTATGTTAAACCATAACATAGTGAAGACAATGGATTTTGTAATAGTCACTCATCATCATCATCGCAAATTTTATGTGACAGTCACAGACATTTCAATTATTTAAGTTCATAAAATCTTAACTTTCTATAGCATGTATGACATGTCCAGCATGGACTCATCAATGTGATTGATGACACAATAATGTACAATAAAAAATAACCATTTAAAAAAACATTAGGCATTGTTTGTCACAATTTAAGTGTGTGCCTGCAAGTGTAGGTGAAACAAAGGCTACGGATAGCAAAGGTATATTCTATGTCTGTATCAGACAGTGGACAGCCTCTGATGGGTAATGCCGATGTTATACTGTACGTCAATAAAGTCTGCGGCTGAAATCATGCATTTTTTGCATGTAGAGTGTTGAAGAGGGTAAAAGAATGTCTGGTTGCGCAAAGCTTTATCCGTCAACACTACCTTCCTACTGTCACGCGTAGGGTAGGGTAGCGTGTGGCAATTAGCTGACTATCAAATGTGAGGTTAGGCTGCGTTATTGCGCACTAGGGACGCAAAAAAAAATACAGCAGTAATAATTTAATGTGTAATACTCCACCTATGACAAACAAAAAAATTACGTTCCCTCTTTAACAATGTACAAGACTAACAAGCCTAATGGTTGACGCTGACTTAATTGAGATACAGTATTACATCAACATTGTCCATGAGTAACTATGCACTGTGATACCTATATACCAGTATTAATTTATATCTCTTGTGGTTGTTTCAACAGCACTTGCAGGTATAACTACCTATTGTCAGTATGCATGATGCACTTTCTAGATGTAATAATTTATTATTGGACATTATTACCATGTTTACATGCTGGCCATTTCATATATGGTGTTTGAAGTTACAGTTGGCATCAGTATGTGTATTTTATAATGTCTGTCATAAATAAAACTCGTGATGATGATGATGAGGATTTAATGATTCGTACATCCATTGACTGCATTATCTTACAGGTACAGATAAAGTTCCTTAAAAAGCATTAATTCATAAGTCTGAAATGTACTTTTATGCATTAATTTCAAAATGTGAAGAGTAGACTATGTTTTATTTTTTGTTACCATTTCTAATAGACATGTGCAGATATGCGCTGTGATGACAAATTATTATTTGTCCATATTTGTCATAAAAATTTATCATTCTAGGCCTGCAAAACTTCACAATTTCATGTTTTCAGCATAACAAGCAGGGTGACGGCTCTTCCCTATTTGGAGCATGTTGGTCATGTGTTTTTCTGTCCATGTGTCGGGAACAGGAGACTTCTTGCCGTTCACACAGCAGGGGAACAGCTGGCGTTACTGAACCCCACTAACAGTAGAGCTTGTGTTTTGTTCTGTGGACACGACACTTCTGAGCAGCAACTGGCAGTGTTGGAGCCCAGGGAGTAGAGTTCAGGTGGTAGAAAGATGAACATAACAGGAGACATGGATAACGTTGCGAACCAGTTATTTAATCTGAAAACGGACAGACAAATTCTGGCGAGATCCATGCCTTGTTCATTTTCAGAAAAGTAAGCCGGTCTACATTATCGGAGGATAGTCGCATGCGACGGTCTGTTAGTACACCACCTGCAGCACTAAAGACGCGCTCCGATAATACACTGGCAGCAGGGCAAGCCAGCACCTCCAATGCATACTGGCTAAGCTCTGGCCATGTATCCAGCTTAGAGACCCAAAACTTGAATGGGGAAGAGCCATCTGGGAGTACACTGAGAGGCAAAGCCAAGTAGTCTGTCACCATCTGACGGATACGTTGCCTCCCGCTGACTGGAGCCCTCTCGGATGGTGTAGACATTTGTGGCGCTGCCACAAAACTTTGCCACATTTTTAACATACTGGTCTTTCCCTGTGCAGAGGCACTGCGTGTGCTCCCTCTTGTTGCAGAGCTCTCTACACTGCCTCGACGCACAGAGCTGCTTTGTAAAGCAGTAGCAGCAGCAGTGCTCTCGGCAGTAAGGTAGAACATTAGGGATTGCACCAGTGTGTCTTGGTACTCCCGCATTTTACGCTCCCGGTTCAACGGTGTGATGAGGCTTTTGAAGTTGTCCCGGTAGCGAGGGTCTAGGAGGGTGTACACCCAATAATTAGACGTCGTGAGAATGTGGGCGATGCGGCGGTCGTTTCTTAGGCACTGCAGCATGAAATCAACCATGTGCTGCAGACTCCCAACTGGCAAAGAAACGCTGTCCTCTGCAAGAGGCGTTATCTCTGCCTGCTCTGCATCACCCCACCCTCGCTCTACATACTGACTAGAGCGTTGTGTACCTCCCTCTGGAGCGATGTCTTCCTCCTCCATTGACTCCTCCTCCTCATCCTCCTCACAAAGTGAGCCCTGCCCAGCCCTTTGTGAGGAACCACGTTGCGCTGACTTTCCAGAAGGTGATGGAATTTGTGACTCCTCATCCTCCACCTCTTCCAAAACCTCATCCCTTATTGCTTGCAGTGTTTTTTGAAGCAGGCAGATAAGGGGGACAGTCAGGCTGACTAGTGCATCATCTGCACTCGCCATCCGCGTTGACTCATCAAACGCACGCAAAACGTGGCAGATGTCCTTCATAATGGCCCACTCATTAATGGTGAAGTGTGGACGGCGCAAATTGCGTGTTGATTGCGCCTGATGCAGCTGATACTCCATAACTGCTGGCTGCTGCTCACACAACCGCTCCAACATATGTAACGTTGAATTCCACCTGGTGGATACGTCACATATGATGCGATGTTCAGGAAGGCGCAATCTGCGTTGCAGAGCTGCAATGCGCGATCTGGCCATGCTGGAACGTCGCAAGTGAGCGCACTCTAGGCGGACCTTGTGCAGCAGTGCATCAAGATCCGGATAGTCCCTCAAAAAACTCTGCACGACCAAGTTGAGCACATGTGCCAGACATGGTATGTGAGTGAGTTTGCCAAGGCCCAGAGCTGCCACCAGATTTCGGCCATTGTCACACACTACCAAGCCTGGCTGGAGATTCGCTGGCAAAAACCACACGTCGCTCTCCTGCTTGATGGCATTCCAGACCTCCTGCGCTGTGTGGCTTCGATTCCCCATGGGAATTAATTTCAGAACGGCCTGTTGCCGTTTGGCCACGGCTGTGCTCATATCGGTCGCATCAGGTAAGCGTCCACGGGTCCATGTGGAGGTAGACCGTGACGGCTCCTGCAGCGATGATTCTGAGGAACTGGAGTAGGAGGAGGAGTCAATGTGGACAGACTTTATTCCGGCAATCCTTGGAGTTGGCAGAACACGTACAGCGCCACTCGCAAGATGTGTACCCGGCTCCACAACATTCACCCAATGGGCAGTGAGTGAAAGGTATCGTCCCTGGCCATGGGTACTGGTCCACGCATCGGTGGTCAGGTGGACCTTGCTACTGACGGCGTTTAGTAGCGCATGTTTAATTTTTGCCTCAACATGCTTTTGCAGACCAGGGACGGCTTGCCTGCTGAAATAAAATCGGCTGGGCACATTGTATTGTGGGACTGCCAATGCCATTAATTCACGGAAACTGTCAGTCTCCACCAGCCTGAATGACAGCATTTCAAGGGACAGGAGTTTTGCAATGCCAGCATTCAGAACCTGTGCTCGTGGATGGTTTGCCGAGTATGGCCGTCTTTTCTCCCATGCCTGTGCTACCGATGGCTGTTTTGTGGCCTGGGTGTGTGAGGATGACAGGGAACTTGCAGCTGTGGGTGGAATAACACTGTGTCTCTGGACAACAGTGACAGAGGTTCTTCCATGGCGATCCTGTGAGGAAGCCGAACCAGCTGTGTGTGAACTGGAGGAAGAGGCTCCAACACGAGCTGAAGATGTAGGTGCTGCTGTAGGTTGGCCTACATCTCCAGTGTGTCTTTGTAACTCAACAAAGTGCTTTGACCGCACATGTTTCCACATATTTGTTGTATTAAGGTTACTGACACTTTTACCTCTTTTAATTTTTTGATTACACAGCTTGCATTTGACATAGCAAATATCATCTGCAACTGTATCAAAAAAGGACCACGCAGAGCAAGTCCTGGGAGCGCCCGGTTTGGCTGTTGGAAGAGAACTGCTCCGAACGGGTGCCAAACTGGAGGCTACAGGCAAGCGAGTCTGCAGCCTACCTCTCCCTACTGTTTGGACCGTTGGGGCAATCTCTTCCTCAGAGCTGCTCCCACCACCTTCCTGTTCCTCACGCCATGTTGGGTCTTGGACCTCATCATCTCCACCACTACCCTCTTCCAACACCTGCTGTTGTTGGGTGGTCTGGCCAGCACCATGCTCAACAGAAACTGGCAACTGAGTCTCATCATCATCAGATGCGTTCTGCGGTGTGCTGACCATCGGCACTGGCTCACCCGCCTCTTCAGATTCAGAGAGACACAGCTGTTGCGCATCACTGCATACTGCCTCTTCTTCACATTCCAGAATGCTGCTTGGCTGGGCCCCTGTTTGCAAGCCAACAGATTCTGAGAACAGAAGCAGAGACTCAGCTGGCTCCTGTACAGAGCTCTCTGACTGCCTGGGCAATTTGGCAGGCGGTGAAGAGACTGATGGTTGTTCAACAGTGCTGTGGTCCTGAGAGGAGGTGGAAGCTATTGAAGTCGATGCATTGGCTGCCATCCAACCAACAACGGCTTCAATTTGTTCTTCACGCAGCAGGGGGGTACGCTGAGCTCCTACAAAAGTGCGCATAAAGGAACGCTCACGGGGAAAACTGGTGGATGCTGTGTCACTGGGTGCGGCAGCAGCCACAGAATCCCCACGTCCTCTCCCTGCTGCAAATCCACGGCCTCGACCACGACCACGTGCCTTACTCACTGACTTCTTCATCTTGGTAGATTGATAAAGAAAGTCAGAAAAGTTATAAGGCCTAAGTGTGGTTATTCCTCACAGACTACAGTGAACCCTGCAGACAACTGTTCAGTATCTGTGAAAGGCCCCTTTGTGTACTTCTATAGTGTTTGCAACCAATGTATTGTATACGGATGGAAGCGCGTCACACTAATAGATTAGATTTTTTTCCACTAAAATGGAGCAGCACCAATTAGAGAAAAATGTGAAGGATGAGGCAGTGACACATGCTCAGCAGACTACAACCGGCAGTGGTTGAAGAACAAACTGGAGCGTAATCTGCACTCACAAAATGAAAAGCTCACAGACTACAGTGAACACTGAAACACAACTGTTCAGTAGCTGTTAAAGGCCCCTTTGTGTACTTCTATAGTGTTTGCAACCAATGTATTGTATACGGATGGAAGCGCGTCACACTAATAGATTAGATTTTTTTCCACTAAAATGGAGCAGCACCAATTAGAGAAAAATGTGAAGGATGAGGCAGTGACACACGCTCAGCAGACTACAACCGGCAGTGGTTGAAGAACAAACTGGAGCGTAATCTGCACTCACAAAATGAAAAGCTCACAGACTACAGTGAACACTGAAACACAACTGTTCAGTAGCTGTTAAAGGCCCCTTTGTGTACTTCTATAGTGTTTGCAACCAATGTATTGTATACGGATGGAAGCGCGTCACACTAATAGATTAGATTTTTTTCCACTAAAATGGAGCAGCACCAATTAGAGAAAAATGTGAAGGATGAGGCAGTGACACACGCTCAGCAGACTACAACCGGCAGTGGTTGAAGAACAAACTGGAGCGTAATCTGCACTCACAAAATGAAAAGCTCACAGACTACAGTGAACACTGAAACACAACTGTTCAGTAGCTGTTAAAGGCCCCTTTGTGTACTTCTATAGTGTTTGCAACCAATGTATTGTATACGGATGGAAGCGCGTCACACTAATAGATTAGATTTTTTTCCACTAAAATGGAGCAGCACCAATTAGAGAAAAATGTGAAGGATGAGGCAGTGACACACGCTCAGCAGACTACAACCGGCAGTGGTTGAAGAACAAACTGGAGCGTAATTTGCACTCACAAAATGAAAAGCTCACAGACTACAGTGAACACTGAAACACAACTGTTCAGTAGCTGTTAAAGGCCCCTTTGTGTACTTCTATAGTGTTTGCAACCAATGTATTGTATACGGATGGAAGCGCGTCACACTAATAGATTAGATTTTTTTCCACTAAAATGGAGCAGCACCAATTAGAGAAAAATGTGAAGGATGAGGCAGTGACACACGCTCAGCAGACTACAACCGGCAGTGGTTGAAGAACAAACTGGAGCGTAATCTGCACTCACAAAATGAAAAGCTCACAGACTACAGTGAACACTGAAACACAACTGTTCAGTAGCTGTTAAAGGCCCCTTTGTGTACTTCTATAGTGTTTGCAACCAATGTATTGTATACGGATGGAAGCGCGTCACACTAATAGATTAGATTTTTTTCCACTAAAATGGAGCAGCACCAATTAGAGAAAAATGTGAAGGATGAGGCAGTGACACACGCTCAGCAGACTACAACCGGCAGTGGTTGAAGAACAAACTGGAGCGTAATCTGCACTCACAAAATGAAAAGCTCACAGACTACAGTGAACACTGAAACACAACTGTTCAGTAGCTGTTAAAGGCCCCTTTGTGTACTTCTATAGTGTTTGCAACCAATGTATTGTATACGGATGGAAGCGCGTCACACTAATAGATTAGATTTTTTTCCACTAAAATGGAGCAGCACCAATTAGAGAAAAATGTGAAGGATGAGGCAGTGACACACGCTCAGCAGACTACAACCGGCAGTGGTTGAAGAACAAACTGGAGCGTAATCTGCACTCACAAAATGAAAAGCTCACAGACTACAGTGAACACTGAAACACAACTGTTCAGTAGCTGTTAAAGGCCCCTTTGTGTACTTCTATAGTGTTTGCAACCAATGTATTGTATACGGATGGAAGCGCGTCACACTAATAGATTAGATTTTTTTCCACTAAAATGGAGCAGCACCAATTAGAGAAAAATGTAAAGGAGGAGCAGTGACACACGCTCAGCAGACTACAACCGGCAGTGGTTGAAGAACTAACTGGAGCGTAATCTGCACTCACAAAATTAAAAGCTCACAAACTACAGTAAACCCTGCAGACAACTGTTCAGTAGCTGTGAAAGGCTCCTTTCTGTACTTCTATAGTGTTTGCAACCAATGTATTGTATACGGATGGAAGCACGTCACACTAATAGATTTGATTTTTTTCTAATATAATGGAGCTGCACCAATTCCACAAAATAAAATTAAAAAAAAAAAGAGTCAGTGACACGTGCAGATGCCTACAAACAGCGGTGGATGCAGAGCAAACTGCAGCGTCACCTGCACTGTCACACACACACCTTGCACAGAGCTGTTAAAACAACACTGGCAAAATGAAGCTTTACACAGCGGTTGGTAAACTAGCCTGCCTCAAGCACAGTAGTACACAAAATCGCAATATCTAACTGTCCCTCAGAGTGAGCAGAGTAGCGTTCTGTCCCTAACTGAGTTCACAGCACAGTGACGCTAAAATGGCTGCGGCGCCTTTTATAGTGCATTCTGACATCATTTCAGCAGCCAATCACAACCATGCCATTAGTTAAGATGACCGCAGCATTACAGGATGTGCCCACACTTCATAAGATTCATCATTGGCTGACTAACATCACATTGCCTCTCAAAGAATTATGGGAACTTCCGATTCCGGTATACGATATTGAAAAAGTATCGGAATTAAGTATCGGAATTCCGATAACGCGAATATCGGCCGATACCCGATACTTGCGGTATCGGAATGCTCAACACTAGTCAGGACCCATAAGACCACCAATAAATAGTCATGGTATAGTGTGATATACACCATATAAATAATCACTGATTCTTACCCATATCAGAAGGTCCAGCCTGTGCGCCCCCAACAACCCCCTAACCCAGGGGTTGCTGGGGGCGTACAGACTGGACCTTCTGATATGGGTAAGAATCAGTGATTATTTATATGGTGTATATCACACTATACCATGACTATTGGTGGTCTTATGGGTCCTGACGTTTTCTGAATATTTTTGTGATGTGCACCATTTACCTGCACTATGAAAATGTTAATTAGAATATTCTGATATACCCTGGCTACTATTGGTCTGTGCAACCCCTGCATTTGTACCTGCAGTTTTTTGCCTCCATTTCATTCCTGTATTTTGGGCCATATTATTGGCATTTGTTGTCTATTAATAAAGTTTTTTGTAATTTTATAAACGATGTTGTTCATACTCCCTTTTTTTGGTGTATGTTGTTAACTCTTTGGAGTATTTCATCCATTACTTATGGCCATTGGGCCGGATATGGGATGAAGCAATTTTGCTTCGGCATTATTATACCTATAGTGTTGTATATGACGCTTTGTCTTAGTCCACCAAGTACTGCAGCGTCTGAGGGAGAATCATTTGTATGCTAAACTTGAGAAATGCGCTTTCGAACAATCGTCCCTTCCGTTCTTGGGCTACATCATCTCTGACTCCGGCTTACGCATGGATCTGGGAAAGGTGTCCGCCATGCTCAACTGGCTGCGTCCCTATGGTGTTAAGGCGATTCAGCGATTCCTTGGGTTCGCAAATTACTACCGGCAGTTTATCCCACACTTTTCCTCCTTGACTGGTCCAATTTCCTCCCTGATCCGCAAAGGGGCCAATCCTCATGTCTGGTCGTCTGAGGCAGAAAATGGCTTCCAGTCCCTGAAACAAGCCTTTGCTACGGCTCCTGTACTCCATTGTCCTGATGCTAACAAACCTTTCGTTCTAGAGGTGGATGCCTCAGCTTCCGGGGCCGGTGCGGTACTTTCTCAAAGATCTTCCTCCGGACGACTGGTCTCCTGCGGCTTCTTTTCCAAGACATTCTCCTCCTCGGAATGGAATTATTCCATTGGTGACAGGGAACTGCTGGCCATCAAGCAGGCGTTGGAGGAGTGGCGATACTTATTGGAGGGAGCCGTACATCCCTTTAAGATCTACACAGACCATAAGAACCTAGTGTACATCCGGACGGCACAAAGACTTAATCCCCAGAAAGCCAGGTGGTCACTGTTCTTTGCCCGTTTTGATTTTGAACTCCATTTCCGTCCTGGTGAGAAGTGCCTTAAGGCTGACGCTTTGTCCAGGTCCTTTCTAGCTGCCAATTCCGAAGAGGAACCCACGCACATCTTGGACCCTTCCAAGGTTATCACGGTAGTTCCTGTCAGTCTATCTTCTCTACCTCTGGGTAAGACTTTCATTCCAGTGAACAATAGGAGGCTAGTCTTATATTGGGGACATGCCTCCAAACTTGCAGGCCATGCCGGCCTTAAAAAGACTCTCATTCTTGTGTCTCACTATTATTGGTGGCCCACCATGCGCCAAGATATTCAAAGTTTTATAGCCTCCTGTCCGTCTTGGGCTAAGAACAAGGTTCCTAGGCAGCTACTAGCTGGTCTCCTATGTCATGGAAATATATATGTATTCCATATATTCAAAGTATATTCACATATATGTATTCACAGTTCACAGTTAGATAGATCTCACTTGCTAAAAATCCTGTGCTCACATATTTCTAGGCCAGCTATAATCAGTCGTTTTAAACAAATCTGGCCTTCATAAGGCCTTCATAAGGAACAAGTACATGAAGTACATGGAGTCTTATTAGCTATCTGTTGTTTACATTATAGTCATGCAAGACAACTAGGTCACAAGAATATAAAACAATAATTCTGCAACTTCAGCTCTTTTTATCATGATTATCATAATTATCATACTTACACTACAACAGCCAATAATCTAGTAGCTTTTAATTCCATGTTAATTGACTAACCAGCCCCTTTTTGTAAACGTATAAAACCTTGAATGAATAATAAATGTATGTCTTTTGACGAACTGTTATACTGACACTTTCGTGTGGACAGTCTCATTTCGTTCTGAGCGCTCTAGAAGACATTAAATAGAGATTTGAGCATGGCAAGCAGCAAACACTGAAGGATATATTTATCCTAATTAAATTTCCATAACAGTTGGCGCCTGCACGCGGGGCATTGGACGAAACGCACGAGGACCCGGCCGACCGGAGAGACGGGGGTTTGGCCCTGGCCTTGGCACACGGGACGGAGACTGCAGCTCCATAAGTAAGGTAAGAAAACTCTGTCATCTTACCTGAATGTTCCCTGTGCCTAGTCCTAGCCTACACTTCCAGCCGGTCGGACGTGGTCATCATCGCATTCCCAGGTTGTGTAAAAAGTCCATACCCTTATCCAAAAGCCCTGGGATATAAGCCGAGTTGTTTGCTGCTGTGCTGTATATGTTTCATGTTTTATGTGAACCGGGAGAAAGTTGGAACGGTGACTGTGTTTTTGCTTGCTGATTTCTGGGGGCTGTATAGCAAAAGACAAATTGCTGCATAAGTTCCCGCAGTTAACTTTCACGCACCGGGAGGCCATCCCAGTCAAATCAGACGTGAAGGGCGGGAGCTTTGTTTTGGATAAGTCCACGCAGATATTCTTCACACATTGGAGGGAAGTTATCCCAAAAAATCCAGTTGTGAGAAGCGAGGGCTTTGTTCGGTTAAGTTTCTGCAGTTAACTTTCACGCACCGGGAGGCCATCCCAGTCAAATCAGACGTGAAGGGCAGGAGCTTTGTTTGGATAAGTTCTCACAATAATCGTCCACGCACCGGGAGGCCATCCCAGTCAAATCAGACGTGGATAGTGAGAATTTTGATGAAGGCTATTGCAGATTACTGTGACCGGCGCACCGGCCAGGGCGTACGGTACAGAGAGCGATAGACCTTGAGCCTCACCACGCTCAGTGCAATTGGTGAGTTATCAGTTACCAGAGCAGCTTGTATGTGTCACAGATTATCAAAAGAGGGATTCGTATTCTCCCGGGTGTCTGTCTCATTGTACGTGTCAACTGTCTGTATCAGGTACTGTCGCTTTAAATCACATCTCCGTGCGCTCTGTCAGTACCTCACTCACTGCGGGCTGTAGCAGCGAGAAAACCCCTTTGACCCCCCCTCCTCTGCTAATCACGTTGTTACATCTATTTCCTGGTTTTGAACTTTTTTAAGCTAGTTTTTTTGGCTACAGGTTTTAATGTGAAAATTCTCAGGCATTCAGACTGAACTATATTCATTTTTGTTATTCTGAGGGATAATTTTTTTTTTTTTTTGATACGTGATTTCAGTGCCTGTAGAGACAGCAAGCAGAGATATAAGGGAGGGGGGAAGTGCTGGCAGCAGCCAGCTGACATTCCAGAGAGCGGTAGGAAAAAAGCCTACGCTACCAGACAGAAGTTTTAAAAGTATTTCTTTTTGTTTTTATCATTTTACAATCAATTTTTCCACCTCTTTTCTGTTTTTTTAATTAGCTGTTTTAGCAACAAGGGTTGTTTTTCAGAGTTTTATGATTAATACGGTTTTTCTTTTCTCCCCTTTTTGGTGAATTTATTTTTTTTCTTTTTCTAGAGTTTTTTACTAAATCTAACTTTTGTTTTTAAAGTTATCTTTTAAGTACATTTTTAAATAATTTTGGAGAGTTAAGCAATTTATTTTAGAGTTTTATTCTCCAAACATTTTTTTTTTTTCTCTTTCTCCTTTACCAGCCTGCTTTAGACCAAGGTCACATAGATAAGGAGAATTACATTTTGTTTTGGAAAGATTTCTCTTTTTAAAATGGGGAACAAGATGGGAAAGCAGGAGAGTCTTATGCTCCCTGGAGAGAAAACTGCCCCCCAGCTGGTAGCTGAACAAGAAGGAGTAAAGTATGTAAAAAATTACAGACAGCTCATGAAAGTGTGTGAAATCCATAAGAAGGGCAGACTCCAAGCTGCGGAATGGCAGGATGTATTGAAAAATAGAAAAGGGAAGCTAGTAGATTCAAAATTGCTGACTGATGCAAATGCATGGTACAAAGTGGCAGTAAACTTGCATCGTTTAGGAAGTCCAGAAAGATATGTGAAAATATATGATTTTTATGTGTACAAGATAGGGAAAGATGCTAAGCCATCACCACCCCCATATGGTGAAGGGAAATATTGGACATGTTCAGTCTGTTCTCAACAGAATCCATGGTACAGGGACACTTGTGTAGCATGCGGTACCCCCCACCTCTCCCTAGTCATTATATCAGGAGAAGAAAGTGCAAATCTTCCTACACAAAACGCTACATGTAGCCCCCAGACACAACAGTCCACAGCTAGGGCTTCACAGGGGGGTGGTATAGCTACAGAGACAAATGAGGAACCTCAGTGCTGAGCAGGGCTGCCAGCATGGAACCATGACACTGATCCACCGCAGCCTCAGCAAGGAAGTGGGAAACCCCCATGCAGCAAGACAACTTTAAAGCCCAAATCTCACCCAGTGTATGCACCAAGTACACCATGTCACTTCTTATCTGATGAAGATGAAGATGCAACGTCACACATGCTGCCCAATACTAGGGAAGAAAACACACAAGCACCAATAGAGCAGGGACAGGTAGAGGTACCATCCTATGAGCCCTTCATCCCAAGCCAGGTGATCAGTATGCTGCCAGACCCAGGGATACACCCCATGCTATTTTGCCAAAAAATGCAGCAGATCCAGCAAACGTATACAGCAGCCTGGATTGATCTCTGGACCGAAATGGAAATAAAAGCAGGTGATGCATTCTGGTCAATTATGAGAGAACACTTCAAGCTTCCAGCAGAGTTAGATGCGTATGCCTGGGAGACAGGACCAAAGCTAATTGAGCAACTCAGAGAATGGGCCAAAAGCAGACTGACAGGACAAACTCTCAGCCTACATGTCACGAGTCAAGACAAGACAGAGTCTGTGGAGAAGTTCCATGGCAGAGTGATGCAAGTGTTTCAAGATTTGGGCTTCACTATTCATGATCAGATACACAGACAGATGTTGGCACAGGCCTTTGTGCATGGACTGAGAGAACCAATCAGAAAGCCACTGATAGTAGCTAGGCCTGAGTACAGGTCAATAGCAATGGGCACCCTGCTCACAGTCGCAAAAGGGATAGAATCCCAGCCAGGAGTGCGCAAAACAGCTCCCCTGATGGTGGTCTCAGACCCAGATGGCCAACCACGTTTTAAAGACAGAAGAAATGTCAAGTGTTAAAACTGTGGCAAGCTTGGCCATTACCGGAACCGCTGCAGAGAACCCCTACGACCCACCACTTTGTCTAGAGAAGCAAGCCAAGGAGAAAACAAAGAGAGCAAAGAAGAACTTCATCCATAGGACAGGGGCAAGCCAGATCCGCAAGACACCACGCTACTAACCTGTAAAACTCCACCAGTGGGACCTATACCTCAAATTGCCCTGAAAGTGGACGGCGTTGTCAGATCTTTTCTTGTGGACACTGGTGCAGCCAGAAGTGTGATGAGACACGTGGAGCTCCCCGATCCCGACTGCCTATCAGAATCTTCTGCTTACTGCATGGGAATTGATGGTCAAGTCAGACATTTCCAGATTATGAAGCCCCTGAGCGTGTGGACTCAGCCAGAACACTGCATCATGTCCCAGTTTGTTGTGTCAAAAACCTGCACCCTCATCCTATTGGGAGTGGACCTACTGCAGAAGCTGAAAGCGACCAGAGTGTTCCAGGAAGATGGGACCATGACACTTTCTTCACCCCTCAAGTATTCAAGCAGCTGACAGCACTCGGGAGTTAGCACGGATGCACGTTCAGGCGTTCAAGGATCCAAATGAACAACAGTCCAACGAAAAAATAGGAACAGCATCCAATCCAGGTGAAGTATAACAAGTCTTTATTCAGCCACCATAAAATACGACGTTTCGGCCATTTCAGGCCTTTATCAAGTATACAAAACAGGCAAAATGGTGTCCTTAAATGGTGTGGAGGAGCCAATCACCATCCAGGAACCGCCCATAATACAAATAGACATATATACAGAATATACAACGATAATCAATTTAAAACAGTGATCAAAGCTCAGAATAGTGACATCATAGAAAAATACAGCAATGTTATAATTGTGTATATAATATGCCATAGATTACTCCATATAAACAATATCACCATTTAGTCTGCCAATCGATGATCTGTTACTGCACACTCCCATTCTGGTGCTGCACCAATCATGTACTCACTAGCAGCAGCGTCCTCCATATCCAATCAGTGTCAGTTCAGCAGCGCTTAGTCAGAGCACTTATCCAATAGCCCACAGGATAACAAATCGGGAGGCACACCTAACTCACTCCCCACTGTGTGGTAAACAAAGGCACATGTTCAGAAGTCATCATAGCAAACGCCCAGTGGATCATGTGAACACCAGCGTCATCAGACACCCAGTCACATGACCGCAAGCATCATCCGAGGTCTAATCACATGATAGTCCCATCATAAGCCTCTATTCCAGGCTAAAAGCACTAAAATAGCGCGCGATCACCGGCATCATCCAACACCTGAAAAAAGAACACGCATGCACAATAAACTCTATCATTATTTATACTACTCCAGATATGTCATCAGGAAACCTGCAGGTCACATGACCGTCAGTATTGGCATAATGTAAGCAAGAGACCGCACATGCGGATCTATATAGAATGGAAGATTAACAATATAGCAGACGCCTAAAGAAATATATAATATCTACAAAATAAATGATGTCATCAGGAACCATTAAGTCACCACTTGCTCCGATCACTCCAGATAATAATCCTACGAAAACAACAAACATAAGTAAAATATATATCTCTAAACAAACACAGAATATAGATGCAAAAATTACCTAGCACAAATATGCAAATTATATTCGATATTCAACCCCTTTGGTTGCAATGTCTCCAAAACGGAGATCCACCGGAGTTCTTTCTGTTTAAGCAACTTAATCCTGTCACCACCTCTCCTAAGGGGTGGAACCCCGTCAATAACTCTAAATCTCAGCTGACTGACCAAGTGTCCACATTCTACAAAGTGCTTAGATACCGGCAGTTCCATCATCTTCGTCCTGATAGTACTTTTGTGTTTACTTATCCTAGCCTTAACTTCCATCGTTGTCTCGCCTATATACATGAGTCCACACGGACACACGAGCATATAGATTACAAAGCTAGATGTACAAGAGTACCGTTCCTGGATCCGAAAGCGTTGACCCGTGCGTGAGTGGCCAAAACTGTCACCTTTGATCATATTGCCACAGCATGCACAATTCAAACATGGAAAATTTCCATTTTCTGGAGGGCCCAAAGTTAACTGTCTGGATATTTTGGAGGATCCAATGTCAGATTTGACAAACTTATCTTTCAAATTACGCCCTCGCCTATAAGAAAGCAATGGCTTGTGCGCAAATTCAGCTACATCCGGTAAACCTCTATGTAATAGACCCCAATGCTTATTCAAGATATTCCCTATTTTACCACTAACAGGGCAATAGGTAGAAACAAAAGGGACTCTTTTAGGGGAAATCTTAATACGTTTGTTTCTCACATCTTCCAATGTTGTCTTCAAGGCTTTCTCCTTGAATTTTCTAAGATCCTTCTCAGGATACCCCCTTCTGATGAACTTCTCACACATCTGATCAAGCCTCCTGTCCAATACAGTCTCGTCCTTTACTATCCTAGGAGAAAGCCTTGAAGACAACATTGGAAGATGTGAGAAACAAACGTATTAAGATTTCCCCTAAAAGAGTCCCTTTTGTTTCTACCTATTGCCCTGTTAGTGGTAAAATAGGGAATATCTTGAATAAGCATTGGGGTCTATTACATAGAGGTTTACCGGATGTAGCTGAATTTGCGCACAAGCCATTGCTTTCTTATAGGCGAGGCGTAATTTGAAAGATAAGTTGGTCAAATCTGACATTGGATCCTCCAAAATATCCAGACAGTTAACTTTGGGCCCTCCAAAAAATGGAAATTTTCCATGTTTGAATTGTGCATGCTGTGGCAATATGATCAAAGGTGACAGTTTTGGCCACTCACGCAGGGTCAACGCTTTCGGATCCAGGAACGGTACTCTTGTACATCTAGCTTTGTAATCTATATGCTCGTGTGTCCGTGTGGACTCATGTATATAGGCGAGACAACGATGGAAGTTAAGGCTAGGATAAGTAAACACAAAAGCACTATCAGGACGAAGATGATGGAACTGCCGGTATCTAAGCACTTTGTAGAATGTGGACACTTGGTCAGTCAGCTGAGATTTAGAGTTATTGACGGGGTTCCACCCCTTAGGAGAGGTGGCGACAGGATTAAGTTGCTTAAACAGAAAGAACTCCGGTGGATCTCCGTTTTGGAGACATTGCAACCAAAGGGGTTGAATATCGAATATAATTTGCATATTTGTGCTAGGTAATTTTTGCATCTATATTCTGTGTTTGTTTTTAGATATATATTTTACTTATGTTTGTTGTTTTCGTAGGATTATTATCTGGAGTGATCGGAGCAAGTGGTGACTTAATGGTTCCTGATGACATCATTTATTTTGTAGATATTATATATTTCTTTAGGCGTCTGCTATATTGTTAATCTTCCATTCTATATAGATCCGCATGTGCGGTCTCTTGCTTACATTATGCCAATACTGACGGTCATGTGACCTGCAGGTTTCCTGATGACATATCTGGAGTAGTATAAATAATGATAGAGTTTATTGTGCATGCGTGTTCTTTTTTCAGGTGTCGGATGATGCCGGTGATCGCGCGCTATTTTAGTGTTTTTAGCCTGGAATAGAGGCTTATGATGGGACTATCATGTGATTAGATCTCGGATGATGCTTGCGGTCATGTGACTGGGTGTCTGATGACGCTGGTGTTCACATGATCCACTGGGCGTTTGCTATGATGACTTCTGAACATGTGCCTTTGTTTACCACACAGTGGGGAGTGAGTTAGGTGTGCCTCCCGATTTGTTATCCTGTGGGCTATTGGATAAGTGCTCTGACTAAGCGCTGCTGAACTGACACTGATTGGATATGGAGGACGCTGCTGCTAGTGAGTACATGATTGGTGCAGCACCAGAATGGGAGTGTGCAGTAACAGATCATCGATTGGCAGACTAAATGGTGATATTGTTTATATGGAGTAATCTATGGCATATTACATGCACAATTATAACATTGCTGTATTTTTCTATGATGTCACTATTCTGAGCTTTGATCACTGTTTTAAATTGATTATCGTTGTATATTCTGTATATATGTCTATTTGTATTATGGGCGGTTCCTGGATGGTGATTGGCTCCTCCACACCATTTAAGGACACCATTTTGCCTGTTTTTGTATACTTGATAAAGGCCTGAAAATGGCCGAAACGTCGTATTTTATGGTGGCTGAATAAAGACTTGTTATACTTCACCTGGATTGGATGCTGTTCCTATTTTTTCGTTTGACTTTCTTCACCCCTGACCCAAGAAGAAACAGGAACCTCAAACAACCACACTGCAGACCTATCACAGGAGGTGCTGGACATAGTACCAGAAAAGCCACTCCATCACCCAGGGTCAAGATGTCTCTGACCAACTGAAGGTCTAAGTGAGCTCGCCTAAGAAGACGGCCTGAGAACTTTGACATTGGCCAGGATATTCAACTCAAGAAGGACCCTACTCGCTTCATGGAATGGCAACACCTCATCCAGCTCTAACGCCAGAGGTTCATCTTTTGCAAGCACCAGGAGGTGCCCCCTGCAATCAACCAGTTCACCCAGGCCCTAGACCGGAAAAAGGCCACTCAGCTCTTCAAACTTGTGCACAAATATTGACCTGAGACCGAGCTGGAGAAAAAGAAACTACTGATGGCCCGTGCTGAGAAAAAAGCAGCCGTTTAAGGAGACGTCCCAACAAGAAGACCCCCTGTGACCAGAGCAGGTGCTAACACAGTGACTGTCTTGGTGGAGAACAAGAAAGCCAGCTGGTCGTCATCTCTCATGATGTGGATCTTAGTAGACGGCTTGTTTTCCCGCCAGCTCTGCACCAGCAGATGGGAGTCCCCTGCCGCATACTGAAGGACAGGGCCAAACTGGGCTGCCTCGCCCATCGGAATCAATCCCAGCTTTCCACAGTGAAGAAAAAGACTGTAAACCCCACTGAGTTCAGAATGGTGCAAGGCCTGGAGGCCGCGAAAGAGGCTACGGTATTTGAAACCCCAACAGTGCTGAACCATCACACTCTGCTCTCAAAAGTCCCAGTCACCGCAACGGTATTCACGGTGATCAACCTGGCCAGTACCTTCTTCAGTGTTTCCCCTCCACCTGGAGGCCTGCTTTCACGCACCAGTGCAGTGCATATGGACAATGTTGCCTCAAGGTGCTCAAAACAAGCCCTTTAGGTTTCACCAAGACAATGTCCTCCATCCTCGTCAACTGGATTGCAGAATATGCAAGAGTCACTCTTCTACAACACGTGGATGACTTTCTCTTTTGTGTGGTTGACATCGACACCTGCACAGTCTATTCCTTGTCTCTCCTACTCTACCTGGAAGAACAGCAACGCAAAGTCTGGAAGAACAAAGTCCAGTGATGCCAGAAGCAAGTTACATCCCTGGGACACTGTATTGCCCACCAGACGAAACATGTCAAAAGACTGGAAGACCACTGTGGAGAAGATGGCTCCCCCAACAACTCCAAGAATGCTGCAGGCCTTCCCTGGTCTAGTGTCATATTGCAGAACCTGGATCCCTGATGCCTCAGTCCTAATGCAGCCTCTGTGCGCTTGCATCAACGCAACCCCGCTCCTTCTATCAGACGCAGCCTTCAACCCATTCAGGAGATTGGAAGAACTCCACAGTCTCAGCGCCAATACCAGGCCTACTTGACTATGAAAAGTCTTTCTGTCTACCTGATGGAAGAAAGAAGGTCATGCTACTGGAGTCCTGGCACGGATTCACCGGGAAAACAAAGACTTTTAGGCTGCCTCTCAGCCCGCTTGGATCCAGTTGCAAGAAGAGCACCCTCCTGCCTGATGGCAGTATATGCAGCACACACCCTCCTGGACAAAGTTGCTGACATCACTCTTGGACAGCCACTGGAAACTCTCACTCCACATGACATCTTGGCAATCTTCAATCAAGCTCAACCAACAGTAATCTCCCCACTGCCAGGCATCTTTATGGCGCCTCTATTGCCTTTGTCTCATAATGTCACCGTCTCCAGACCTACAGTCCTCAGCCCGGCCACTCTACTCCCACTCCCAAGGGGGATACTTGGATGGCTCCAGATTTGCAGATGATGAAGAAGTTTCAACACAGGAAGTGCAGTGACCAGCAATCAAGAAATCCTGTGGTCCAGAAGTCTGTCACCTAGCCTGTCAGCCCAGGAAGCAGAACTGATAGCGCTGACGAAGGCCTGCCAGATGGCAGAAGGCAAGACCGAAAACATCTACATGGACTACAGGTACTCGCATGGCATAGCACACGACTTTAGACCCATCTGGGCTACAAGGGACTTCATCACAGCAAATGGGACAACCGTGAAGCATCATGGAGCCTTCAGGGACCTACTGGGTATACTCCAACTTCAAAAATGGTGGCAATTTGAAAAATCAAAGTGCATGGAAAACTGAGAACAGAAGAGGCGTGCGGCAATAACATGGCGGACATAGCAGCCAAAGGAAGACAACATGGAGAAGTGGGAGAGGTCGTAGAGCCGGACGGCTACTACATGACGACTGAAGACAAGAAACCTGACAAAGAGACGTCCTGGAATCTGCTCAAGAAGTTACAAGACCAAGCTCCAAAAGGAGAAGAAGAGCTGAATGGGAAAAAAGCAACACGTGAAGAAGGAAGGCTATCAATAATAGACTTCAAACTCTGCCTACCACAAAGTATGCACCCTATGGTGGTCCAATGGGTACATGGACCCACATCCACATATCAAAGACACAGATGAATGATCTGATTGGTGCTTACTGGTTCGCTTCAGGGATCCCCACCCTAACAGCCAAATGCACCAGCAGCTGTCTGACCTGCGGCAAATGCAAGCCTGGACGTATGGAAGAAAGTCCCCCTCACCTCATCTGGAAAGACCACTCTACCAGCTTCAAAGGATCCAGATAGACCACATCCAGATATCGCCAAGTGAAGGATTCAAATACGCCATTGTGGTCAAAAGAAGTATTTTCAAGATGAACAGAAGCCTTCCAAGTCAGCAAAGACTACTGCAACGAAGCTACTTTTGGAAAATAGTGTGCAGATACGGGGTTCCAGAAATGATAGAAAGTGATCAGGGACCCGCATTCACAGCAAATCTGACACACAAGACCCGATTAGCAGTAGGGTCAGATTTAGGCCTACACACTCCTTACCACCCCCAGAGCAGCAGGAAGGTAGAAAAACTGAACGAAACACTTAAGAACAGAATGCTGAAAAATTGCCCAAGAGACACGCAAACCATGGCATGACACACTCCTAGTTGCACTGTTTAGCGTAAGGCACACTCCCAGAGACCCAGAAAAGCTGTTTCGTGCCTGCATCTTCTGCTAACAGATAAGACATTTTCTTCTTTTAGTTTTTTGGTGCTTGCAGTTTAGTTCAGCCACTGTTGTTTGTTCATTTGCCTTTTCCAGTTTTTTTCAGTGGTTGCTGTTTAGTTTTTGTTACACCAGAGAACTAATTTAGGTGGTAGAGGTCGTGTGATCTCAGGTGTTTTTGTAATTAGTAGAGTTGGTACTTTTCAGGGTTTTTTGGGGTTGCAGTAAGTGCCTTTCCTATCCTTTTCTATCTAGACAGATTGGGCCCCAGCGTTTGCTCATTCTATTTTCTGTCTGTGTCCGTGGTTTCTTCTTGTCTAACCGCCATTACATGTTTGGGGGCTTTCTATGTTCTTTGGGGATCTGCTCCGGGGCAGATAGCTTTCCTTTTTCTATCTTTAGGTGTAGTTAGCTTCTCAGGCTGTGACGAGGCGTCTAGGACCAATGTAGGAACGCTCCACGGCTGCCTTTAGTTGTGGTGGTTAGTCAGGGTACTGCAATCCCATAGATTCCAACCTCTCTGGTGTATTGCCTTTTTTGCCTGCTCTCCTCAGCTACCAAATCATAACACTTATGTAATTGAATTGGTCAAAAACTAATGTCCATTCTCGAGTTTTTCTCTTCACTGCCAGATTTAATGATCCTGTCCAAGAGCCCCAGATGACACCAACCTCTGTGTAACTAGAGGGAAAGCCTGTTTGGATCCACGTATCGCATTGCAAGGAAGCTCCCGTACCAGGAGAGACACCTAAGCCATGAAGGATGTCGTGGATGCTCTGACTGACCAGACAGATGACCTACCTGATGAGTTCAAGGCCAGAGACCAAGTTAAAGCAGGATTTGAGTCACTATTGCCACTAGTAACTATAAACAAAAATGTTGATTGGATAAATTACATCTATTATAACCAGCAGAGATTTGTTAACTTCACCATAGATGCTGTAAAAGGTTTGGCAGCACAGTTAGGCCCCACTTCCATTATGGCATTCCAGAATAGAATGGCTTTGGATATGATTCTAGCTGAGAAAGGAGGTGTTTGCAAAATGATCAAAGACACCTGTTGCACCTACATCCCAGACAACACTGGCCCAAATGGTAAAGTCACAATGGCAATACAGAAACTTACTGAGTTATCAGAGGAACTGAAACAGAACTCAGGTGTCACTGACCCATGGGATCGATACTTTGGGTGGATGAGTGGGTGGCAGAAAATGTTGGCACAGGTTGGGACAGCCATTATGGGAGTTCTCATTTTTGCATTAATTACTGGTTGCTGTGTAATTCCTTGTATCCGCAGGATAATGGAAAAACTGTTCAGGAGACAACCAATTTGATGTCACTCACCATCTTGGACCTCGCACCAGTCCGGATAGAACTGCCTGGATTGACCAGATCTCCGAACTACCTCCAGACTGAGAATACACATCCTTGATGAAACATCCTATCAACTATGAGATTATGATTGCAAACACATAAACCCCCGACAGGGACAGTCCTCCTGACCGCCCATTTGCGAAAAGTCTGTATTCCATGGGGGAGGCATGTACTAGGGGTGTCTCAACTCGCTGGCAGCACAAAAGAGTTGCAGCGCTTTGGGCCAGGAGCAGGTTTTTAGGGCAAGTGGTATCTAAGGGGGGACTGTCATGGAAATATATATGTATTCCATATATTCAAAGTATATTCACATATATGTATTCACAGTTCACAGTTAGATAGATCTCACTTGCTAAAAATCCTGTGCTCACATATTTCTAGGCCAGCTATAATCAGTCGTTTTAAACAAATCTGGCCTTCATAAGGCCTTCATAAGGAACAAGTACATGAAGTACATGGAGTCTTATTAGCTATCTGTTGTTTACATTATAGTCATGCAAGACAACTAGGTCACAAGAATATAAAACAATAATTCTGCAACTTCAGCTCTTTTTATCATGATTATCATAATTATCATACTTACACTAGAACAGCCAATAATCTAGTAGCTTTTAATTCCATGTTAATTGACTAACCAGCCCCTTTTTGTAAACGTATAAAACCTTGAATGAATAATAAATGTATGTCTTTTGACGAACTGTTATACTGACACTTTCGTGTGGACAGTCTCATTTCGTTCTGAGCGCTCTAGAAGACATTAAATAGAGATTTGAGCATGGCAAGCAGCAAACACTGAAGGATATATTTATCCTAATTAAATTTCCATAACACCTACACCCACTTCCAGTTCCTTTGGCTCCTTGGCAGCACATTGCAATGGACTTTATTACCAGTCTTCCTCTGTCCTCTGGCTGCACAGTTATCTTCATGGTTGTAGATCGATTCTCCAAGATGGCGCATTTCATCTCTTTGCCGGGGTTGCCCTCTGCATCTGAGTTGGCCAAAGTCTTCATCAACTATATTTTTCGGATCCATGGCTTTCTTCAACATATAGTTTCTGACAGAGGGTCCAGTTCACCTCCCGGTTCTGGAGAGCCCTATGCAAGCTTATGAACGCTACGCTAGACTTTTCTTCTGCCTACCATCCTCAGACCAATGGTCAAGTGGAGCGTACGAATCAAATCCTGGTAACCTATCTCCGTCATTTTTCTAACGTCCATCAAAATCACTGGTCTAGCTTGCTTCCTTGGGCAGAATTTGCTTACAACAATCACACCAGTGAATCCTCTTCAAAGTCACCTTTCTTTGTTGTCTACGGTCAACATCCTGGCGTGCCTTTGCCTGTACCTCCTGTCTCGGGTGTGCCGGCAGCTGATCTTCTGTCTGAGGAGCTCTCCAGAGTCTGGCAGGAGACCAAGACCGCACTTGAAAGGCAGGTGACAAAATTAAGAGACATGCGGACAAAAGGCGCCTGGATTCTCCTCTGTACCATCCGGGTGATAAGGTGTGGTTATCCTCTAAGTTCATTCGCCTTAGAGGATAGGGACTGACAGTTACTGGACAGGACGGAGCGGGATGGTAGGACAGACTAGGACTGAACAGGACTAAGCAGGTACATCGGACCTTTTGAGGTCCTTGTTCGCATTAATAATGTCGCCTACAAATTGAGGCTACCCGCTTGGCTTCGCATCCCCAATTCCTTCCATGTGTCTCTCCGAAAACCAGTTGTTCTTAATCAGTTTCATGCCTCCACTGGTCATTCGCCCCAGCCTGTTTCCGCAACAGATGTCTTTGAGGTTAAAGACATTCTTGCTATGAAAAAGGTTTGAGGGAGAACCTTCTTTTTAATCGATTGGAAGAACTTTGGTCCTGAGGAGAGATCTTGGGAGCCTCTGGAGAATATCCAGGCTCCTTGAATCTTGGCAAAATTTCTCTCCAGCCTTAGGAGGAGGGGGTGTGGAGAGGGGGGTACTGTCACGCCGCTGTCTCCTGAGCACCGGTATACTTACCGGTCCGCGGCGTCCCGGCACGCTCCCCGAGCGTCTTGTCTTCCGTGTTTGCAGTCGGCCCCTGGTTCTCGTCGGGTGCGCGTGCGCGCCTCTCAGCAGTGCACGCGCACTTTCCCTTCTGTGTAATTCACTGCTCCTTCTGTCCTCTCTATGACCCTGGAGTACTCTGACCCGGAAGTCCCGTGTCGCGCTCTGCATATCAGGCAAGCCTCTTCCTTCGAGCCTTGCCTGATGATCAATTGTGCTTTCCTTGTGATTCAGGTCCCTCTCTGTTTTCTCTTTTAGTGCCTCCCTCCCTGTGGTTCCACCGTGTCTTCCTGCCTGTGTCTCAGCGGTACCCTTTCCAGCCAGTGTCTCATTCCTGTGTCTCAGCGGTATCCTTTCCTGCCAGTGTCTCATTCCTGTCTGTGCCTCAGCGGTACCCTTCCTGCCAGTGTCTCATTCTTGCCTGTGCCTCAGCGGTACCCTCCCTGCCAGTGTCTCATTCCTGCCTGTCTCTCAGCGGTACCCTTCCTGCCAGTGTCTCATTCCTGCCTGTGTCTCAGCCATGCCTTCCTGCCAGTGTCTCACCCTTGCCTGTGTTTCCGCCGTGCCCTCCTGCCAGTGTCTCACCCTTGTGGTTGTCCCGGCCTTGCCCATCTTTGTTTAACCTTCCCTTCTCACGCTTGGGTCTCCTATTGTCCTTCCCTGGGTACCAGCTGTCGCGGCGATAGTCTCCCTTGGGCCTACCCCATACGCTCCCTGTATAGGGGGTGGTTTACCTGGTCAGCTCGCCCTGGGGAGGACCGTTGTTCCAGCCCAGCGGGTTTACTATAGGAGTTCTACAAGTGCTCACACTGGAGAATGAAATTTCCATCTCCAAAAAGCTTGTCGGCAGAGGGAGCATGAAGTGCTCTAACAATTCCTGGTAGATGGTTGACCTGACTTTGGTCTTGATATAACACAGTGTGCCTACAGCACCTGATGACATGGCTCCCCAAACCATCACTGATAGTGGAAACGTCACACTAGATGTCAAGCAGCTTGAATCGTCTGTCTCTCCACTCTTCCTCCAGATTCTGGGACCTTGATTTCCAATGTCTAGTGTGAAGTATCCACAATTAATGATGGTTTTGGGGGCAATGTCATATGCTGGTGTAGGTCCACTCTGTTTTATCAAGACCAAAGCCAGCGCAGCCATCTACCAGGAAATTTTAGAGCACTTCATGCTTACCTCTGCCGACAAGCTTATTGGAGATGGAAATTTCATTCTCCAGCAGGACTTGGTACCTGTCCACACTGCCAAAAGTACCAATACCTGGTTTACAAACAGTATCACTGTGTTTGATTGACGAGCAAACTCGACTGTCCTTAACCCCAAAGAGAATCTATGGGGTATTGTCAAGAAGAAGATGAGAGACACCAGACCCAACAATGCGGATGGGCTGAATGCTGCTATCTAAGCAACCTGGGTTTCCATAACACCTCAGCAGAGCCACAGGCTGATGGCCTCCATGCCACACCACATTGATGCAATAATTGAGCTGAGGCAGCACCTGATTGCCGGCCAGTGCTTCCGGGTCAGGTGCTGCAGGGTTAAAGAGGCGGGCGGCCACGCCAGAGAACGTGCGCAGGGGCAGTGCCAGCCGGCAGGCAGCGAGAAAGAACAACGCCGGACCCCCCCGAGTGACAGGACGGAGGAGCAGCCCGGTGAGCAGAGGGGCGTGGGACATACCCGGCAGCAGCGGACATGACGGGAGCCGTCATGACAGTACCCCCTCCTTACGTCTCTCCCTCCTGAGGTTAGCCAAGAATCTCCCCAGAATATGTGGAGCATTGATGTTTTCTCGATGCTCCCAGGACCTTTCTTCAGGACCAAACCCTTTCCAATCAATAAGGAAGAAGGTTCTTCCCCTGACCCTCTTCATGGCAAGAATATCTTTTACCTCAAAAATATCATCGGCTCCCATAGACTGAGGGGCATCAAGTGGAACAGAGTGGTACCGATTAAGGATGACGGGTTTTTAGGAGCGAGACATGGAAGACGTTAGGGACCCGAAGCGAAGCGGGCAACCTCAATTTATAGGCCACGTTGTTGATGCGATTAAGGATTGCAAAGGGACCAATGTACCGAGGACCTAGCTTGTATGATGGAATCTTCAGCCGGATATGCTTGGTTGAAAGCCAGACTTTGTCGCCAGGTCGATATGGTGGGAGATCCCTCCGCCTTTAATCCGCATGTCGTGTAATCTGAGCACCAGCCCTTTCAAGGGCCTCTTGGGTCTCTTTCCAAATTTCAGAGAACTCCGTGGAGACGGTATCCGCTGCGGGCACGCCCGAGGTTGTAGTCATGAGGAGAGGTTTGCCAGGATTCTGACCGAAGACCACAAAAAACTGTAACTTGGTAGTGGACTCACTGGGATAGTTGTTATGGGCGAACTCTGAACAGGGAAGCAGAGAAACCCAATCGTTTTGATGAGCATTAGAAAAGTGGCGCAGGTATGATGTCAAAACCTGGTTTACTCGTTCCACTTGCCCGTTGCTCTGCGGATGGTATGCAGAAGAAAAATCCAAAGATACGCCCATAAGCTAACAGAGTGCTCTCCAGAACTGGGAAGTAAATTGGACTCCAGGGTCAGATACAATTTGCTGAGGGAGCCCATGCAGTCTGAAAATTTGTTGGATGAAAATCTTGGCCAACTCAGATGCTGAAGGCAGCCCGGGCAGAGGAACGAAATGAGCCATTTTAGAAAAACGATCTACCACCACTAGGATAGTCGTACACCTTGAGAAACGAGGCAAGTCGGTGATAAAATCCATGGCAATGTGCTGCCAAGGAACCGCAGGAATTGGCAATGGATGTAGAAGACCGGGAGGTAACAGCCTAGGAACCTTGATCTTAGCACAGGTCGTGCAGGAGGCCACGAAATACATCACATCTTGGCGGAGGTTCGGCCACCAGTAATAACGGGAAAGGAGAGCGAGGGTCTTTTTAGCCCGACAAGTCCTGCAATCTTGAAAGAGTGCCCCCAACGCATCACCTTCACTCTACCTCGGAGAGGAACGAAGGTCTTGCCTGGCGGAGGAGTAATTAGCTGAACAGGAGCCACTGTGATGATCTTGGCAGGATCGAAGCGCCATCTTAATAGCTAGCAAGTCTTGATCCCCAATCAAGTAGTTGCACTCCATAGGAGAGAACGATTTAGAGAAGAATGCACATGGAACCATGAAGATGTCTTCTGCGAAAGTATCACCCCAGCTCCCGTGGAGGAGGCGTCCACCTCAAGGGAGAAGGGTCTGCTGGCCACCGGTCGGTGCAGGACTGGGGCAGATGCGAAGGCCTGCTTCAGAGTTTGAAAGGCATCCTCGGCCTCCGGAGGCCAGATATTTGGTTTGGCTACCTTCCGGGTGAGAGCAGAGATAGGCTTGGTCACTGAAGAGAAATGACTAACAAATTGCCTGTAATAATTTGCGAAGCAAAGGAACCGCCGAATGGCTTTAACACCTACTGGATGAGGCCATTTGAGCACAGCGGACAATTTTTCAGGGTCCATCCTCAGTCCCAAGTCCATAATTACATACCCCAAGAAGGGCAGCGAAGTTTGGTAAAACAGACATTTCTCGATCTTAGCATAGAGACTATTCTCCCATAGGCATTGCAGCACCAGCCGAACACTTCTCCTGTGGGAGGGTAGATCAGAAGAGAAGATGAGGATGTCATCTAAATAAACCATGACACAGGAGTACAGAAGATCCCGAAAGACTTCGGTAACAAATTCCTGGAACACTGCCGGATCATTGCTGAGTCCAAAGGGCATGACCAAATATTCGTAATGTATTCAAGCAGCTGACAGCACTCGGGAGTTAGCACGGATGCACGTTCAGGCGTTCAAGGATCCAAATGAACAACAGTCCAACGAAAAAATAGGAACAGCATCCAATCCAGGTGAAGTATAACAAGTCTTTATTCAGCCACCATAAAATACGACGTTTCGGCCATTTTCAGGCCTTTATCAAGTATACAAAAACAGGCAAAATGGTGTCCTTAAATGGTGTGGAGGAGCCAATCACCATCCAGGAACCGCCCATAATACAAATAGACATATATACATATATACAACGATAATCAATTTAAAACAGTGATCAGAGCTCAGAATAGTGACATCATAGAAAAATACAGCAGTGTTATAATTGTGCATATAATATGCCATAGATTACTCCATATTAACAATATCACCATTTAGTCTGCCAATCGATGATCTGTTACTGCACACTCCCATTCTGGTGCTGCACCAATCATGTACTCACTAGCAGCAGCGTCCTCCATATCCAATCAGTGTCAGTTCAGCAGCGCTTAGTCAGAGCACTTATCCAATAGCCCACAGGATAACAAATCGGGAGGCACACCTAACTCACTCCCCACTGTGTGGTAAACAAAGGCACATGTTCAGAAGTCATCATAGAGTTTATTGTGCATGCGTGTTCTTTTTTCAGGTGTCGGATGATGCCGGTGATCGCGCGCTATTTTAGTGTTTTCAGCTTAGAATAGAGGCTTATGATGGGACTATCATGTGATTAGACCTCGGATGATGCTTGCGGTCATGTGACTGGGTGTCTGATGACGCTGGTGTTCACATGATCCACTGGGCGTTTGCTATGATGACTTCTGAACATGTGCCTTTGTTTACCACACAGTGGGGAGTGAGTTAGGTGTGCCTCCCGATTTGTTATCCTGTGGGCTATTGGATAAGTGCTCTGACTAAGCGCTGCTGAACTGACACTGATTGGATATGGAGGACGCTGCTGCTAGTGAGTACATGATTGGTGCAGCACCAGAATGGGAGTGTGCAGTAACAGATCATCGATTGGCAGACTAAATGGTGATATTGTTAATATGGAGTAATCTATGGCATATTATATGCACAATTATAACACTGCTGTATTTTTCTATGATGTCACTATTCTGAGCTCTGATCACTGTTTTAAATTGATTATCGTTGTATATATGTATATATGTCTATTTGTATTATGGGCGGTTCCTGGATGGTGATTGGCTCCTCCACACCATTTAAGGACACCATTTTGCCTGTTTTTGTATACTTGATAAAGGCCTGAAAATGGCCGAAACGTCGTATTTTATGGTGGCTGAATAAAGACTTGTTATACTTCACCTGGATTGGATGCTGTTCCTATTTTTTCGTTCAAATATTCGTAATGGTCATCCCAGGTATTAAAGGCGGTTTTCCACTCGTCTCCGGCACGGATACGGACTAAATTATAAGCACCCCGTAGGTCTAGTTTGGTAAAGATCCCGGCCCCCCTTAGGCGATCAAAAGTTCAGGAATGAGCGAAAGAGGGTACTTGTGCTTGACCGTGATGTTATTCAGGACTCGGTAGTCAATGCATGGCCGGAGGGATCCATCTTACTTCCGGACAAAGGAAAAACCTGCCCCCGCAGGAGAAGAGGACTTCCGAATAAAGCCCTTGGCCAAATTCTCCTGGATGTATTCAGACATCGCTGAGGTTTACGCTTGAGACAGAGGATAAGTTCTTCCCCTGGGAGGGGTGGTTCCAGGAATAAGCTGGATTGGACAATCATAGGCCTGATGTGGATGAAGAATCTCCACCTCCTTTTCATCGAAGACATCCGTAAACGAATGATAAGCTTCGGGTAATCCAGGAAGATGGGTGGATGCTCGTAAAGGACCGGATTGAGTAACAGACAGCAAACATCGTTCATGGCAGGAGTGACCCCAATGCAAAACCTCTCCGGAGCACCAGTCAAGGACTGGCTCGTGCAACCGGAGCCAGGGTAGTCCAAGAAGTAGGGTGTGAGAAAGGTTAGGCAAGACTTAAAAAGCTATCTTCTCACAATGTAATGCTCCTATTTGTATATCGAGCTCTGCGGTCACCATGGTGACAGGCACTGGAAGCAGTTTACCATCCACAGAGGCAATCAGGAGCGGATTTTCTAGCGGAACCACCAGAATCTGAAACTTGTCCACATCATCAAGCCAAATGAAGTTGCCCGCCGAACCCGAGTCCACATAAGACTCCACAGGTCTGCGCTCCCGACCTAGGACATTAAAGCTGAGATATTGAGGGGTAGAGAGGAATCAGAAACACCTAGGAGAGCCTCTCTTACCTGGCCTAGGCAGAGGAGTTTCCCGGTCTCTCCGGGCAAGAACGCAGAAAATGAGAAATTACACCACAATAGAGACACAGACCCTGTGCAAGCCTCTCCCTCCACGTTTGCTCTGACAACTTTACTCGATCTACCTACATCGGCTCAGGAGCGGTATTACTGGACACTCTGGTTGGATGTGGACTAGGAACCCTGTGGGACCTGAAGGGTCTCTTCTCTCTAACCATCTCACAAGAGCGTTCCTGGAGCTGCAAGTCAATCCGTTTGGCCAAAGAAATGAGGTCCTCCAAAGTAGTGGGAGTGTCCCGACCTGCAAGCTCATCCTTTAGCATACTAGAAAGCCCCCCGCCAAAAGGCCCCTACCAAAGCTTCATTATTCTGTAGCGCTGGCGTCCCTGCCCTCTGCTAGGCAGGGACGCTGTTCCCCTCACCCCTCTGCTCCAAGCCCGGCGTCCTCCTCCCGCTCTGCTGGCAGCACGCGCTCCTTCCCGGCCACTGTGCTTAGGGCGCGCGCGCGCTCCCTCCCTCTTAAAGGGGCCGCGCGCGCCGTCCTAAGGAGTCCCCGGCCAATGGCCGGAGGACTTCACCATATATAAGGCACTTCCTCCAAAATGGAGGTGCCCGAGCAATGTTGTTGCACTGTTCACTACTCTGCTTCAGCCCTCAGGTTCCGTTGCCAGTTACCTGCCAGATTCCTGACAATTCGCTGTCTGTTCCTGCCTGATATTCCGCTTACCTGCTTGCTAGCCTGAGGTCCGACGGTCTGCTTTCCAACTCCTGACAGTCTGTCTATGGACCAGCTTGCCCGCTCACCTGGGAGCGCTCACCTGTTACCTGCCTGCTAGCCTACCTGGAGGCTCTGCCGTCCGACAGTCTGCCCACCATCTCCTGCCAGTCTGTCTATGGACCAGCCTGCTCGCTCACCTGGGAGCGCTCACCTGTTACCTGCCTGCTGGCCTACCTGGAGGGCTGCCGTCACGTGCTGTGACCACCTGCTATTCCAGAGACTCTCGCCCGCTCACCTGGGAACGCTCATCTGCTACCTGCCTGTTAGCCTACCTGGAGGATCCACCGTCACTTGCTGTGACCACCCGTTTGTCCAGAGACTCTCGCTTTCTCACCTGGGAAGCACACATCTACCTTCTGCCTGCTAGCCTACCGGGAGGCTCAGCTATCACAGGTCGTACCTCCCTATACCCAGAGACTGCCCGGTCACTTGCCATGATCTCCTGCCCGTTCATCCAGAGACTGCCCCGGTTACCGGCTGTGACTGCCTGCCCGTCTATCCTGGTCGCCACCCGCTCCCTTACAAGGACCGTCCCCTTGTATAGCAGCTCAGAGGTTCCGCCTCCCAGACCCGTTACATATTCCACCCTAACTCTGAGTACAGAGTACGGAAGCGAATAGCATATTGGCCTACCGAGAAAGTTCCCTGTTGGAGGTTAAAAAGAGACTCAGTGGTGGAAGCCAACTGGCCGGGCTCGTCAAAGACCGTACGAAAGGTATCCAAAAAAATTTGGATACTGGAGACAATAGGGTCGTCACCCTCCCACAGGGTGTTCACCCAAGCTAAAGCCTTCCTCTCGAGATGAGACACAGTAAAGGCCACTTTGGCTCTATCGGTAGGGTATTGCTAAGTCAGAATCTCAAAATGAAGGCGGCACTGGTTCAAAAACCCCTTACACAATTTGAGATCTCCGCTATACCTAGGTGGTTTCCCAAAACGTGGCGGGGATGAAATGCAGGGTCACGAGGTGGAACAGAGGCGGCTGCGGACAACTGGAGGGAAAGTAGTCAGTCGTCAATGGACACCATATAACTAAGGATATGGGACTGGGTATTGCGCTGCTGGATGAGCTCCTGCTGGAGACCGGCCAGCAGAGAGGCATTCCCTGGATCAAAGGTCTGCAGGGCGAACAGCCGGGTGTCCATGAATTTCATAAAGGACATTATCCGCGTCTGGTTCTCCCGTAAAAAAGAGCAACTCGTTCTGAGTTGCAGCCGAGGCACCAGCGGGGTCCATGGCCTGATTATACTGTTATTCTGTGACGTCAGGGGGTGACTAAGATGCCACAGAGTGGACCCTCTGGGTCGCGGAACCAAAGCTCCCTCGAGTTAGCAGACCAGATGGAACCAACCCCTATACAGGGATTGTTAGGGGCAAACCCGAGGGAGTCAGACACCGCAACAGCTGGCACCAGGAGGGACGGCTCAAAGGACTGCAGGGAAAGTACTCGGACAAGACGAGTGGGACGGATGACCCAAACGGAGCAGCAGGACAAGACTGACAGTACGGACAGCACAAAGCAGACCGACAGGACTGACAGGGACTGACAGGACGGAGCAGAATGGTAGGACAGACTAGGATTGAACAGGACTAAGCAGGGTGACGAGACAGGACAGGGGACAAGGCAGACTGACAGGTCAGAACAGGACGGAGCAGACCGACGGGACTGACAGGGACTGAACAGGACGAAGCGGGATGGTAGGACAGACCAGGACTGAACAGGACTAAGCAGAGTGACGAGACGAGACAAGGGACAAGACAGACTGACAGGACCGAACAGGGACGGAGCAAGAACAGGGCTGAACAGGAGCACCGGAAAGGAAATAGGACGAATGGGAAGAATCCACAGCACGGAAAAACAAACTATAATCAGGCGCCTCCAACATGGAAGAGGCGCCTGATATACCCTTAGGCAGCACCTGATTGCCCGGCCAGTGCTTCCGAGTCAGGTGTTGCAGGGTTAAAGAGGCGGGTGGCCGCGCGCCTGTGTGCTAGAGCGTGTGCGCAGGGGTGCTGCCCGCCGGCAGGCCGACAGTGAGAAAGAACAACGCCGGGACCCCCGAGTGACAAGACGGAGGAGCGAAGGAGCAGCTCGGTGAGCAGAGAGGCGTGGGACGTACCCGGCAGCAGCGGACATGGGCGCAGCGGGCGTCGTCATGACAATCATCAACATTAACAGAAATAAACACGTGAAATAGATCACTCTGTGTGTAATGACTCTATATAATATATGAGTTTTACTTTTTGTATTGAAGAACTGAAATAAATTAACTTTTTGATGATATTCTAATTTTGTGAGATACACCTGTACAGCGGAGCGTTTATAGTCATTCATCCCAACAGTCCCCGATGGGTGCCCATTTTTGGACAGAACTGCTATGTTGCATGTCTTTGGGTGATGACAAAATGCCATCTTATGTCAAAGTCTAAATAATAATTTTCCCAAATATACGACTTGGACGGTCGAGCGTTTATCCATCACTTTCTTATATATATATCAATATATATATATATATATATATACATACAGTACAGACCAAAAGTGTCTGGTGGATACTCAGCTGATAGTCCTACTGAAAAGACTGTTAGAATGTGTATTATGGCAAGAAAAAAGCAGCTAAGTAAAGAAAAACGAGTGGCCATCATTACTTTAAGAAATGAAGGTCAGTCAGTACGAAAAATTGGGAAAACTTTGAAAGTGTCCCCAAGTGCAGTTGCAAAAACCATCAAGCGCTACAAAGAAACTGGCTCACATGAGGACCACCCCAGGAAAGGAAGACCAAGAGTCACCTCTGCTTCTGAGGATAAGTTTATCCGAGTCACCAGCCTCAGAAATCGCAGGTTAACAGCAACTCAGATTAGAGACCAGGTCAATGCCACATTGAGGTCTAGCAGCAGACACATCTCTACAACAACTGCTAAGAGGAGACTTTGTGCAGCAGGCCTTCATGGTAAAATAGCTGCTAGGAAACCACTGCTAAGGACAGGCAACAAGCAGAAGAGGCTTGTTTGGGCTAAAGAACACAAGGAATGGACATTAGACCAGTGGAAATCTGTGCTGTGGTCTGATGAGTCCAAATTTGAGATCTTTGGTTCCAACCACCGTGTCTTTGTGAGACGCAGAAAAGGTGAACGGATGGACTCTACATGCCTGGTTCCCACCGTGAATAATAATAATAATCTTTATTTATATAGCGCCAACATATTCCGCAGCGCTTTACAGTTTAACAGTTTCAAAACACAAGTCATAAGTAACAAAGTTAACAATACAATAATTAAAGCAAAATAAGCCGCCCCTGCTGGTGAGAGCTTACAATCTACAATGAGGTGGGGGAGATACAAAGTACAGGTGTGTATATACAATGGTGCATTTACAATGATGGTCCAGCCATCTTGAGGGAGTGAGGGATGGATGGAGATAGTGAATGGGCTACACACACACACTTAAGGGCCCGTCTCACATAACGAGATCGCTAACGAGATCGTTGCTACGTCACCAATTTTGTGACGTAACAGCGACCCCAATAGCGATCTCGCTACGTCTGACACATACCAGCGATCAGGCCCCTGCTGTGAGATCGCTGATCGTTCAAGAAAACTCTGGACATTTTTTTGGTCGTTGCGGCCCCGCTGAGTCGCACATATCGTCCTGTTTGACACCTTTAACAACGATCTCTCCAACGACTTGCTACTAGAATCGAGGGCGTGCTTTTGCGTTGCCTTTTCCGCGCCCCCCGGCTCCGATAGGCGATCACTACTGCGTTTCAATTGGCGGCGCTACTTACCATTGTTCCCGATCGCGTGAAGAAGGCAGCGTAGCTGTGCTCCTGTTCATTGTTCCTGGCGGTCTAGCAACAGTTGTGGTGGTTTGTTCCTGCTAGCGTCCTGCTTTCCGGATCTCAGTAGCGTTCAAGACTGCGTCTCCAAAACACAAGACAGCTATTCTCCAACTGGCTTTTGACTAGCTATACGTTGTGCACGGTAAGTTCATTTTGGGTCTTTACTGCGTTTCCATTGTCTTTAGAATTAATGTCAATTACCAATTATTAGGTAACATTGCACAACTATGCAGTGTATACTTTTTGAGTCTCTAATGTGATTCCTATTGTCTATTTTATGGGGGTCTCGGGTGGAATCTCAAATACCTTCCCATTTTAAATTGATATAGGACATCTACCTATTGTCTATTGTCTGCTATCTTTGCTCTGCTGGGATGGAGGGAGGGCATGGCTTCTACCGGTGCACATGTGTATTTTTGGCGGCAGCCATTTTATGTCACGCTGTCTAATGATATGTATACAATGTCAGTAAACTATTAATACAGGAACAACACTCTATACAACAACTAGTATAGCAACATCAGCATGTAAGTATAGAATAGATTTACCTGACACGATATCTGCTGAACTCAGGGTTAATCTTGAGGACTTGATGAGCTGAAACAGGAAAGAGGTGGACCGGGATCTAACCTGACCCTAAACTGGGGTCCTAACTAATCCCTCACCTTGGAGGTACTGATAATGGTTCAGAGGTCCAAGTCTCCAACCTAACCCTGTCTCCTATCAGACCCTGAACCCTGTAATCAGTCCTAAGAAGGATCCTGACTACCACCAAAGGGATATGGGCTGATCTTAGCTAAATACACAGATTAGACATATAAGACAGACAGGATAACACTCGCTTGCATACACACTCAAACACCAAAGGAAAATAAATGGTCTGGGAAATAAACTCTAACCAAGTTGAGCTTAGAACAACTAAGGAGCTCACAACTAAAGTCTATACAGATTCATTCCTATCTGTGGTCTGCATGAAGGTTTCACTGGCAACTCCCCAAGCAGACAACCAGGAATTTAAAGGAAACCAATCAACAAATAAACAATTGCAGCCGGGAGAAACTGCACCCAGTCCCAGAACCGAGCACAGACAGAATAAACTCCCTAGCTGCCAAACACAAAGAAACAGCAGCTCAGCTGTGAGAAGTCAAAATGTGCAACCGCGACGATCTTCGTGGCAATGCACACATGACAGTACCCCCCCTTCTACGAGGGGCCTCCGGACCCTCAGGGCCAGGCCTGCCCGGGTGAGTTCTGTGGAAGGTCCGAACCAAACGATCTGCGTTAACATCAGACGCAGGGACCCACGTCCTCTCCTCTGGACCATACCCCTTCCAATGCACCAAGTACTGAAGGGACCGGCGATTCAGACGTGAGTCAATGATCTTTGATACTTGAAATTCCAAGTTACCATTGACCAACACAGGAGGAGGAGGTAGAGGTGATGGTATGACTGGTGCCACATACCTTTTAAGTAATGACTTGTGGAACACATTATGAATTTTAAACGTAGGAGGGAGGTCCAGACGAAATGCCACAGGATTAATTATGGAACTGATCCTGTACGGCCCGATGAATCTGGGACCCAGTTTCCAGGAGGGCACTTTAAGTTTTATATTCCTGGTAGACAACCATACCAGATCGTTCACATTCAGATCTGGACCAGAAACTCTCCTCCTATCAGCCATACGTTTGTAACGGTTCCCCATCGCACTCAGATTATTCAATACACCTCTCCACACAGAAGCAAGTGACGACGAGAAACGCTCCTCCTCAGGAACCCCAGAAGGGCCCCCCCCATTGAAAGTACAAAACTGGGGATGAAAACCATATGCCCCAAAAAACGGGGACTTACCAGTGGACTCGCTCCGCCTGTTGTTAAGAGCGAACTCTGCCAGAGGCAAGAAAGAAGACCAGTCCTCTTGGTTCTCTGAGACAAAACACCGGAGATATGTCTCTAAGCTCTGATTCAGACGCTCTGTCTGACCATTGGTCTGCGGATGAAAAGCCGAGGAAAATGACAATTGCATCCCCCGACGTAAACAAAATGCCCTCCAAAATTTGGACACAAACTGAGACCCCCTATCTGACACCACATCAGAAGGCAACCCATGAAGTCTAACGATCTCCCTAATGAACACCTGCGCCAGAGTTTTAGCATTAGGGAGTGCAGGAAGAGCAACGAAATGTGCCATCTTACTGAACCTGTCAACAACCACCAGTATGACAGTATTCCCTGACGATGGAGGAAGGTCCGTAATGAAGTCCATAGATAAATGAGTCCATGGACGCTCCGGAAGTTTCAAGGGTAAAAGGGTCCCAGACGGACGGGTATGAGGGGTTTTAGAGCAAGCACACACCCCACATGACGCGACAAAAGTTATAACATCTTTATTAGCATTAGGCCACCAAAACCGGCGAGAAAGGAGATCTAAAGTAGCCTTACTCCCTGGATGTCCTGCTAGAGCAGAATTATGATGTGCCCCAATAACCTTTTGTCTCAACAGATTTGGGACAAACAGTCTCCCTGGAGGTCCTGCAGGGGCGTCCCCCTGAGCCTCTAACACCTCCTCCTCAAGCTCAGAAAATACAGCCGACACTACCACCCCCTCCTGAAGGATAGGACTCGGGTCATCCGTTTTCCCGGCCCCTGGGAAACTGCGAGACAAGGCATCAGCCTTTACATTCTTAGACCCCGGGCGATAAGTGACGACAAAATTAAACCTGGTAAAAAACAACGACCATCGAGCTTGTCTGGAATTCAGACGCTTAGCGGATTCCAAATACAACAGGTTCTTGTGATCAGTAATAACGGTAACCGGGTGGACTGCCCCCTCCAAAAAGTGACGCCATTCTTCAAAAGCTAACTTAATGGCCAAAAGTTCCCTATTGCCGATATCATAATTCCTTTCGGCGGACGACAATTTCTTAGAAAAGAAAGCGCACGGATGCCATTTACCAGGGGACGGACCCTGGGACAATATAGCACCCACCCCTACGTCAGACGCATCCACCTCCACAATGAACGGCTGAGATGCATCTGGTTGGATGAGAACGGGTGCCGAAGCAAAACATTTCTTCAAAGAGGAAAAGGCTTGGCAAGCTTTGTCCGACCATTTAGAAAAATCCGTCCCTTTTCTTGTCATGTCAGTGAGAGGTTTGACGACAGATGAGAAATTACAAATAAATTTCCGGTAGTAGTTAGCAAACCCCAAAAAACGCTGCAGAGCCTTAAGATCCCCTGGCTGATCCCATTCAAGCACTGCTCTCACTTTTTCAGGGTCCATACGGAAACCGGAGGCTGACACCAAAAAACCCAAAAACTGAAGTTCCTGTACGGCAAATACACACTTCTCTAGTTTGGCGTATAATTTATTGTCTCGCAAGATCTGCAACACCTGTCTCACATGCTCCTGATGAGACACAAGATCTGGCGAGTAAATTAAAATGTCGTCCAAATATACAACCACAAACAGCCCCACAAGGTGACGAAAAATGTCATTAACAAAATGTTGGAATACTGCTGGTGCAGTAGTCAGACCAAAAGGCATGACTAGGTTCTCATAATGTCCCTCAGGCGTGTTAAACGCCGTTTTCCACTCATCCCCCTCTTTTATCCTAATCAGATTATACGCCCCCCTGAGATCCAATTTAGAAAACCATTTGGCGCCAACAATTTGATTGAAGAGATCAGAAATAAGAGGGAGTGGATACGGATCTCGAACAGCAATCCGATTAAGTTCGCGGAAATCCAAGCAAGGGCGTAGGCCTCCATCCTTCCTCTTCACAAAGAAGAACCCCGCGGCCACTGGGGAAGACGAAGGTCTAATATGCCCTTTGGCCAGACCCCCAGAAATATAATCTTTCATAGCCTGCCTCTCAGGACCAGAAAGACCATACAACCTAGCTTTAGGCAACTTAGCATCAGGAAGGAGATTAATAGAGCAGTCATACACGCGATGAGGAGGCAACTCCTGACACCCCTCCTCAGAGAAAACATCCCCAAAATCCTCCAAAAAAGAAGGCAATGTACTAGGCACAACCGCACTGATGACTGTGTTCATGCAGTTGCTTTTGCAAAACTCACCCCATTGGCTTATTTCTCTGGACTGCCAATTAATCACAGGGTTATGTTTAACCAACCAAGGAAGTCCCAACACAATGGGAGTAGGTAGACCCTCCAACACATAACAAGATAATTGTTCCCTATGTATTGCCCCTACCCGAAGGTCAATGTTATGAACCTCATGAACAAAGCTACCTTGGCCGAGAGGCCTGGCGTCAATGGAGAATATAGGGATCGGTTTGACCAATACACTCAGATGCATACCTTGAGCCTGAGCAAACTGAGCGTCAACCAGATTAGCCCCGGAACCACTATCAAGAAGAACAGACAATCTCTCCACTCTCGTACCAACTACCACCTCCACTGGTACAAGGAACTGAGAAGAACTGGCGGATGAAATACATACTCCCAGGTTGTCGTCCACCACACAACCTGGGATTAACAGTTTTCCGGCGACTTTTGGCTCAACAAGGCACGGGATGGACATTCTCCAACAAAATGTCCCTCTTTCCCGCAGAAAAAACATTTTCTAGTCCTGCGGCGTACCGCCAATCCCCTCCTACGAAATGATGTCCCTCCCAACTGCATAGGCTCATCCGAACAGACAAGGGGAACCTCAACATAAGGGACTTTAGTGGTAGGTGGAGAAACAACAGGGAGTGGGGTTACCTCACCCCTCTCCCGAAGCCGTCTATCAGTACGGATAGCTAAGGCCATAGCAGCCTCCAGAGAAGGAGGAGACTCATACTGAGCCAAAACGTCTTTTAATTTATCAGAAAGCCCATGACAAAACTGGCTCCTAAGAGCTGGGTCATTCCACTGAGTATCTGTGGCCCATCTACGAAACTCAGAAGCAAATTCCTCTGCCGGACGATCTCCCTGCTGTATCTTACGTAATTTTGTCTCAGCAAGAGAGACCCGATCTGGGTCATCATATACCAATCCCAGGGCAGTAAAAAATTGATCTACAGACAGTAGAGCCGGGGATCCCGGAGGAAGGGAAAATGCCCAGGATTGAGGGTCCCCTTGCAGAAGTGAGATAACAATTCCCACTCTCTGCTCCTCACTCCCTGATGATCGAGGCCGAAGCCGAAAATACAATTTACATGCCTCCCGGAAGGTGAAAAATTTGTCTCGCCCACCAGTGAACCTGTCCGGGAGAGCAACCTTAGGTTCAACTCTGGTTTGCTCCAGGGGAGACAAAACTTTGGACTTAATGTCCGTCAGCTCCATGGATAATCCCTGCAACTGCAGAGCCAGCTGGGCTACTGGATCCATGGTAACTGGAGATAATTTTTATGGCCAGTGAAAATGTCACGCTGTCTAATGATATGTATACAATGTCAGTAAACTATTAATACAGGAACAACACTCTATACAACAACTAGTATAGCAACATCAGCATGTAAGTATAGAATAGATTTACCTGACACGATATCTGCTGAACTCAGGGTTAATCTTGAGGACTTGATGAGCTGAAACAGGAAAGAGGTGGACCGGGATCTAACCTGACCCTAAACTGGGGTCCTAACTAATCCCTCACCTTGGAGGTACTGATAATGGTTCAGAGGTCCAAGTCTCCAACCTAACCCTGTCTCCTATCAGACCCTGAACCCTGTAATCAGTCCTAAGAAGGATCCTGACTACCACCAAAGGGATATGGGCTGATCTTAGCTAAATACACAGATTAGACATATAAGACAGACAGGATAACACTCGCTTGCATACACACTCAAACACCAAAGGAAAATAAATGGTCTGGGAAATAAACTCTAACCAAGTTGAGCTTAGAACAACTAAGGAGCTCACAACTAAAGTCTATACAGATTCATTCCTATCTGTGGTCTGCATGAAGGTTTCACTGGCAACTCCCCAAGCAGACAACCAGGAATTTAAAGGAAACCAATCAACAAATAAACAATTGCAGCCGGGAGAAACTGCACCCAGTCCCAGAACCGAGCACAGACAGAATTAACTCCCTAGCTGCCAAACACAAAGAAACAGCAGCTCAGCTGTGAGAAGTCAAAATGTGCAACCGCGACGATCTTCGTGGCAATGCACACATGACATTTTAGGGGGTCTCGGGTGGGATCTCAAATACCTTTCCATTTCACCTAATTTAAATTGTTATAGGACACCTACCTATTGTCTATTGTCTGCTATCTTTGCTCTGCTGGGATGGAGGGAGGTTATGGCTTCTACCGGTGCACATGTGTATTTTTGGCGGCAGCCATTTTAGGGGGTCTCGGGTGGGATCTCAAATACCTTTCCATTTCACCTAATTTAAATTGTTATAGGACACCTGCCTATTGTTTTTATTTTATTTTTTTCCGTTTGCCCCATCATGAACAATGCAGAGTGTGCTGTTGTGGTTGCTGCATTGCTTGTAGAGGAAGCACGGCGTCAAGATGAGGCACGGATGCTGGAGAGGCGTTCTAAAAGAAAACGTCTCATGTGGACCCGAGAGTGGCTGCAGAAGAGGTCAAAATTTTCACACATGCAACTGGTGAAAGAGCTTCAGGATAAAAATCCACATGATTTCCGCAATTATCTGCTGATGTCTGAGGAATCCTTCACCTATTTACTTGGAAGAATTACTCCACTTATTGAACGGAAGGATACAGCGATGAGTGCTGCCATCCCGGCAGATGAAAGATTGGCAGTCACGCTGCGATTCCTGCAACTGGACGCTCTTTGCAAGACTTGCATTTTTCTTCCGCCATTTCAAGGCCTCTACTGAGCGTTCTCATTCCGGAAATGTGCAAGGCGATTTTCAGTTGTCTACGGAGCTACATGGAGTTTCCCACCACGGAGGCGGAATGGAGCAAGATTGCCAACGATTTTGATCACCTATGGCAGTTCCCAAACTGTGATGGGGCTTTGGACGGGAAACATGTCCGTATTACTCAGCCACCCAACAGCGGATCATATTTCTACAACTACAAGGGCTATTTCAGCATCATACTGATGGCCCTTGTTAATGCAAATTATGAGTTCATTTGTGTAGACATTGGGATGAATGGAAGGGTTTCCGATGGTGGAGTTTTGGAGAATACGGTTTTTGGAGAACGGTTACATAACTGTGAACTCCACTTGCCTCCTAACTCAGACACTACAGGTAACCTTAATTTTGTTTTTATTGGCGATGAGGCCTTCCCGCTTCATCCCAATCTCATAAAACTTTTCCCTCAAAAAACTCTCACACGGGAAAGGAGAATTTTTAACTACCGTTTGTCTAGGGCACGTCGGGTTGTGGAGAATGCCTTTGGTATCATGGCCAATCGCTTCCGCATTTTTCACACACCGATTAACATGAAGTTGAAATCAATTGACTCAGTAGTTTTGGCCTGTTGTGTGCTTCACAATTTTCTTCGCCGGCGCGATTCTGTGTCGTAGTGTCCTCCTGGCTTTGGGGACTCTGTGAATGAAACAAACGGAGAAGTGCAGCTGGGCGAATGGCGGGCAAGCGAACGCGCAATTGCTGGCCTTCGACCATTGGGACCTGGAAGAAGCACCCAGGATGCGAAGACCTGCAGAGACAATTACTGTGATTATTTTAACAGTCCCGGTGCTGTGACTTGGCAGCATCAGAACCTATAGTGGACTACTACTGAGATTGTTTATGCACTTTAATTGTTGAATAAAGTTCTATAACTTAATGTGTTTTTCACTTATTGTTAATTTGGTTTATCAACATTACTTTCATTGTTTAAAGTAACATATACTCAAATGTATGAGTAATGAGGTAATATACAGTCACATGAGGTAATACACAGTAATATGAGGTAATACACAGGTGACATCTACTATATAATCGTGTAATTCTGTCTGTCTTTAACGGAAAGCCCGCCTCGCTGATTGGTCGCACCCGGCCGGACGCGACCAATCAGCGACTGGCCCAGTCCATGTAAACCCCAGCAGCAGCCTCCACAGCTGACAAAACGTCTAAAATTTACATAAATGTAAACATAATCGTACTGACCCGAACAATAAAAACGCTTTATCTATTTTACCACACTCAGAGCGATTAAAATGGCACCCCAAAAATAAATTGTTATGATTTGGTAGCTGAGGAGAGCAGGCAAAAAAGGAAATACACCAGAGCAGTTGGAAACTATGAGATTGCAGTACCCTGACTAACCACCACAACTAGAGGCAGCCGTGGAGCGTTCCTACGTTGGTCCTAGACGCCTCGTCACAGCCTGAGAAACTAACTACACCTAAAGATAGAAAGAGGAAAGCTATCTTCCCCGGAGCAGATCCCCAAAGAACATAAAAAGCCCCCAAACATGTAATGGCGGTTAGACAAGAAGAAATACTGACACAGACAGAAAATAGTATGAGCAAACGTTGGGGCCCAAACTTACTAAATAGAAAAGGATAGGAAGGGCACTTACTGCAATCCCAAAAAAAACCCTGAAAAGCACCAACTCTACTAATTTCAAAAACACCTGAGATCACACGACCTCTACCACCTAAATTAGTTCTCTGGTGTAACCAAAAACAAAACAGCAGCCACTGAAAAAACTGGAAAAAGCAAATGTACAAACATCAGTGGCTGAACTGAACTGAGAGGGCAAAATCCCCCAGAAGGGACCCTGAAGGCCCCCACAGAAGTGCAGGACAAAATGCAAAAATCAAGCACAAAAACAAAAAGAAGAAAATGTCTTATCTGTTAGCAGGAGATTCAGACACGACACAGCAGGCTACCAAGGAAACAGGAATCAAGGATTGAGACCAGAACAATTGATCACCGGCAACCCTGATGGGAAGGCGACTCCCTTATATAAGACCAGTCAGTAACACCTGATTCCCAATCCTCACAATCTTCACTGGACAGTCCAGTACCGTTTGTAACCACCAGAGGGAGCTTCTGCTCAGAACTCATTTCCAGCCTATTCACAACAGTACCCCCCCCTTGAGGAGGGGTCACCGAACCCTCATTTGAGCAACCAGGTCGGTCAGGATGAGTTCTATGATAAGCACGGATGAGTCTCCTAGCATGGATGTCCGAAGCAAACACCCAAGAATTGTCTTCCTGACCATAACCTCTCCATTTAACCAAATACTGGAGTTTCCGTCTAGAAAAACGAAAATTCAATATTTTCTCAACCATATACTCCAGATTGCCCTCAACCAAAACAGGGTCAGGAGGCACAGTAGTAGGAACCACTGGCTCAACAAACCTCTTCAACAAGGACTTGTGGAACACGTTATGGATCTTAAATGTCCCTGGAAGAAGCAAACGAAAAGAAACAGGATTAAGAATCTCCATGATCTTATAAGGTCCAATGAACCTAGGCTTAAACTTAGGAGATGCCACTCTCATAGGAATATTTCTTGAGGACAACCAGACCAAGTCCCCCACTTTAAACCGAGGACCATCAGTCCTATGCCGGTTAGCAAACCGCTGGGCCCTCTCCTGAGAGAGGGACAACCTCTCCACTACCTGGTCCCAAATCTGTTGCATACGCTCCACAACAGAGTCAACACCTGGACAGACAGAAGCCTCCGTCTGTCCTGAAGAAAATCGAGGGTGAAACCCAGAATTACAGAAAAATGGAGACATCAAAGTGGCAGAGCTAGCCCTATTATTAAGAGCAAACTCAGCCAAAGGCAAAAAAGAGACCCAGTCATCCTGATCAGCAGACACAAAGCATCTTAGATAAGTCTCCAATGTCTGGTTTGTTCTCTCAGTTTGACCATTGGTCTGAGGATGAAACGCCGAGGAGAAAGACAATTGAACACCAATTTTAGAACAAAAGGTCCTCCAAAATCTGGAAACAAACTGGACTCCTCTGTCAGACACAATGTTCTCAGGAATGCCGTGTAAACGAACCACGTGCTGAAGGAACAAAGTCACCAATTCAGAGGAGGAAGGCAACTTGGTAATGGCACAAGATGTATCATCTTGGAAAACCTATCGCAAATCACCCAGATGACGGTCATTCTCTGAGAAACAGGGAGGTCGGAAATGAAATCCATAGAGACATGGGTCCATGGTCTCTTGGGCACAGGTAATGACATCAACAAACCACTAGAACGAGAGCAAGGCTTGGAGCGAGAGCAAGTCCCGCAGGACTGCACAAACTCCCTGACATCACGAGACAAGGTAGACCACCAAAAGGACCGACTAACCAAGTCTCTCGTACCAAAAATTCCGGGATGACCGGCCAACGCGGAACAATGAATCTCAGACATTACACTCTTTTTCCATTGGTCCGGGACAAACAATTTCCCAACAGGGCAGCGCTCGGGCTTATCCTCCTGACACCCCTCCAGAGCCAGTCTCAAATTGGGCGAGATGGCGGAAAGAACTACACCCTCTTTCAAAATAACAGAAGGATCAGATAACTCAGGAGAGTCCGCCAGGAAACTCCTCGAGAGGGCATCCGCCTTAACATTTTTAGTGCCAGGAAGAAATGAAACCACAAAATTAAAACGTGTGAAAAACAAGGCACACCTGGCCTGTCTAGGATTAAGTCGCTTGGCAGATTCCAGATAAACTAGATTCTTATGGTCCGTAAGGACCACCACCTGATGTTTGGCTCCCTCCAGCCAATGTCTCCACTCTTCAAAAGCCCACTTCATGGCTAATAACTCCCGATTACCCACGTCATAATTACGTTCAGTGGGAGAAAATTTTCGAGAGAAAAAGGCACAAGGGTTACTTTTAGAGGTCTCTGGATCTCTTTGGGACAAAACGGCACCTGCCCCAATTTCAGAGGCATCCACCTCCACCTGAAATGGTAGAGAAACATCAGGCTGCCGTAGAACAGGAGCAGAAGTGAATCTCTGCTTAAGTTCCTGAAATGCAGAGACTGCCTCAGGAGGCCAATTCACCACATCAGAACCCTTCTTGGTCAAATCAATTAATGGTTTCACAATAACAGAGAAATTACCAATAAATTTACGATAAAAATTGGCAAAACCCAAGAATCTTTGAAGAGCCTTTAATGAAGTAGGTTGGACCCAATCACAGATGGCCTGAACTTTGACCGGGTCCATTTCAATAACAGATGGGGACAAAATGAATCCCAGAAATGAGATCCTCTGAACGCCAAAAAGACACTTTGATCCCTTCACATACAGAGCATTCTCTCTCAAAATCTGGAACACAGTCCGAACATGTTTTACATGAGAGTCCCAGTCATTGGAAAAAATCAAGATATCATCCAAATAAACAATCAGAAATTTATCCACAAAATCCCTGAAAATGTCATTCATGAAGGACTGGAAGACAGAAGGAGCATTAGTGAGCCCAAAGGGCATCACAAGGTACTCAAAATGCCCTTCAGGGGTATTAAATGCCGTCTTCCATTCATCCCCGTGCTTAATGCGAATAAGGTTATATGCCCCCCTGAGGTCAAGCTTGGTAAACCAAGTAGCGTTTTTCACCCTGGAAAACAGATCAGAGATCAAGGGTAAAGGATATTGATATTTCACAGTAATATTGTTCAAGAGACGATAATCAATACACGGCCTTAATGAACCATCCTTTTTGGCCACAAAGAAAAAACCGGCACCTAAGGGTGAAGAGGATGGTCTGATATGACCCTTCTCCAATGACTCCTTGATATAAGACCGCATAGCGTCATGTTCAGGTACAGACAAGTTAAAAAGGCGACCTTTAGGGAATTTACTACAGGCACTAATTCAATAGCGCAGTCATAGCTCCTATGGGGAGGTAAGGATGCAGATTTACTTTAGCTAAACACATCAGAAAAATCAATCAAAAAGTCAGGAACATCTTGAGCCTGGGGGAGGCAGAAAAAACAGGAGTGTTGGTATTAACACATTGGCAGCCCCAACTGGTAACAGACACAGATTTCCAATCCAAAACAGGATTATGAGACTGTAACCAAGGGAAACCCAGTACGATAATATCATGCAGATTATACAGAACCAAAAATTTGCAACTCTCCTGATGATCAGGTTCTACCCTCATTATCACCTGAGTAGAGAACTGAGGTTTATTCTCAGCCAAAGGGTAGAATCGATCCCCAAGTAGGGGAATAGACTTCCGTAGGGGTATCAAGGGAAACCCACAACGTTTAGCAAAATCAAAATCCATCAGGTTAATAGCTGCTCCAGAATCAACAAAAGCCTGAGCAGAAAATGAGGACAGAGAGCATATCAGGGTAACAGTTAATAAAAACTTAGTCTGAACACTACCCAAGACAACTGAGCGTGCAAAACGTCTTCCCCGCTTAGGGCAGACTGAAATAGCATGAGAGGCATCACCACAGTAGAAACATAACCCATTGCGCTTTCGAAATTCATGACGCTGTGCCCCAGAAACCACTCTATCACACTGCATGGATTCAGAAGCAGGTTCACAAGGCAACATTATTCCACGCATACCTTTCCGCTCACGCAAACGTCTGTCAATTTGAATCGCTAATGACATAGAATCATTGAGACCAGAGGGAACAGGGAATCCCACCATAACATCCTTTACATTATCTGACAGTCCCTTCCGAAAAAGAGCTGCCAAAGCGTCGTCATTCCATTTGGTCAGGACTGCCCACTTACGGTATCTCTGACAGTATAACTCAGCGTCCTCAAGCCCCTGACTTAATGCCAACAAAGTTTTTTCAGCTTGATCAGTGACATTAGGCTCATTGTACAATAACCCCAAAGCCTGAAAAAAACGCATCAACATCACTCAAAACAGGATCCCCAGGTGTCAGGGAAAAAGCCCAATCCTGAGAGTCGCCGCGCAGGAGAGAGATGACAATTTGAACCTGCTGCGCTGCGTTCCCTGAGGACTTAGATTTTAAGGCAAAAAACAATTTTACAGTTATTTTTGAAATTCAGAAACTTAGCTCGATCCCCAAAAAACAAATCTGGCATGGGGATCGTAGGTTCCACAACAGGCAACCTAGCAAGATAGGTAGCAATACTCCGAACTTCAGTGGCAAGCTGATCCACACGGCCAGACAACTGTGCAAACTCCATTGAGAGAGAAAAAAAATCCTCCTCAGCACCCAGAGATAGAGAGGAAAAAAAAAATGCAACAAACAGAAAAAAAAAAAAAAATCTCTGACAACTCTGACAACTTTTTTTTTCCACAATATTTTTCCCTTCTGTGAGTACATATAAATTTTCAGTTTTGGCCGGTTGATACTATTATGATTTGGTAGCTGAGGAGAGCAGGCAAAAAGGAAATACACCAGAGCAGTTGGAAACTATGAGATTGCAGTACCCTGACTAACCACCACAACTAGAGGCAGCCGTGGGCGTTCCTACGTTGGTCCTAGACGCCTCGTCACAGCCTGAGAAACTAACTACACCTAAAGATAGAAAAGAGGAAAGCTATCTGCCCTGGAGCAGAATCCCCAAAGAACATAGAAAGCCCCAAACATGTAATTGGCGGTTAGACAAGAAGAAATACGACACAGACAGAAAATAGTATGAGCAAACGTTGGGGCCCAAACTTACTAAATAGAAAAGGATAGAAGGGCACTTACTGCAATCCCAAAAAAAACCTGAAAAGCACCAACTCTACTATTTCAAAAAACACCTGAGATCACACGACCTCTACCACCTAAATTAGTCTCTGGTGTAACCAAAAACAAAACAGCAGCCACTGAAAAAATGGAAAAAGCAAATGTACAAACATCAGTGGCTGAACTGAATGAGAGGGCAAAAGCCCCAGAAGGGACCCTGAAGGCCCCCACAGAAGTGCAGGACAAAATGCAAAAATCAAGCCAAAAAACAAAAAGAAGAAAATGTCTTATCTGTTAGCAGGAGATTCAGACACGACACAGAGGCTACAAGGAAACAGGAATCAAGGATTGAGACCAGAACAATTGATCCCGGCAACCCTGATGGGAAGGCGACTCCCTTATATAAGACCAGTCAGTAACACCTGATTCCCAATCCTCACAATCTTCACTGGACAGTCCAGTACCGTTGTAACCCCAGAGGGAGCTTTGCTCAGAAACTCATTTCCAGCCTATTCACAAACAGAAAATTAGTTATTTTTTTTTTAATTACTAATTTCCAAAAAAATAGAATAAAAAAAGCGGTCAAAAAATGTCAGGTGCCCAAAAATGGAACAATAAAAACGCCAACTCGTAGCACCCAAAAAAAAAACGCACATGATTATGTGGGGCAAGGTAAAAAAAAAACATTACATAATGTGACACATAAAATTTTTTTTCATATACAAAGTGAATATTTGCATGACAGTTTCCACACATAAAATCACAATCTAATAATACATCAAACCCCCTTTAAAACCAACAACATACCCACACTCTTGTGACCAGGGGACGTGTATTGAAGGCACGGTATTTCGGGGACGGTAATGCGTTCCATTTTAATCACAATATTCATACGTTTAGTAATGCTGTTCAAAAGCGAGAAACGCAGTTGCGTCCTCTAAGGTCTACGCACGTCACATGTTGGGTAAAAAAAATGTGGGCAGCGTGATGCGTCATGGGCGGGATTTAACGTCGTCAATGCGCCTAGCTTGTCTTGAGGCAATAACATGGCGGCTGTGAGACGCAGTACACCCTGGGGGGATGGCGAAAGTCTGTTATTTGATCCGTGAGATGGATAGGAGGGATTACTGGTGCACTCAGCACCAGACCCATCCAGTCCTCACAAGCAGGCAGTGCTGCGAGGATCAGAGGGGCCTGGCCAGGAAGGTATGGAGTGCAGCGGACAACCAGACAAATCCGCAAGAAGTGGCTGATCTGCGGTACAGATCCAGCGACCCGCATCGCCAGCATCCGTGCACAGAGGGCAGGCCTCGTGGTGAGTGGCATTAATTACAATGCAGTACTGCAATATAATGACATCATATACTGGAGCATCATTAGGGGTTCATTATTTATGTGGCTTCATATCGGGCCCTTTATATATGTAGCATCATAGGGGCCTACTCTGTATGGACCAAAAAATATGGGGCTAATCAACACTGGATTTCAGAAATGGGGGGCCTCAAATACTGGAGCATCATAAGGGATTCATTTTTATGGGGCTTCATATCGGGCCTTTATATTTAGCATCATATGGGGCCTACTCTGTATGGACCAATATATGGGGCAAATCATCACTGGATCTTCAGAAAAAGGGGTCCATTTATATATGGAGCATCATATGGGGTTCATTTTATTGGCTTCAAATCGGGCCCTTTATATTTGTGCATCATATGGGGCCTACTCTGTTGGACCAATATATGAAGCTTTATGCGAATAATACCATAACAGCAAGTTGTAGTAAGATTATTCCACTCAATTTAAATATTTTTCAGAGCACCCCATCTCCTTCTGCTTTCACCAGCACCATCATCACCAGCACCCAACCCTTCCCTGCTGCTACCCCGCCCCCAAATTTGGTCATGCCCCTCTTCTCCCTCACAGGACTTCTCCCCACATCACTCCAGAACGGGTTTGCAGGGTCGCCTTTGGTAATTTAGCAAATAATATACATTGTTAGGTTTAAAAAAGTGCAAGGGCGGCGGTTATATGTATTTTTCTTTTGTCCCTACGGTGGTCCCCCGGTTCGGGCTGGGAGTAAGTGCCTCATCGGGGAAGCGCAGTCGCCGCAAATCCGAAAGTAAAACAGCCACAAAATGTAACTTTACTTGATGTTGCCACAAATTCCCTGGTTAACTTTTCCCATTTACCTCCACGAAAAGATCACTGCCCAGGACCTGTTGGCCTCCACCGGCGGTGAGGTCGGCAATGGCTGCGAACTTGGCAGCCATGGCGGCTGGAGTGATGCTGGAGCGGTCACCCACCAGGGGGGCTGTAATATTTTTTGTGTAAATGTTATTTTATTTGTTTGGTTTTGAATGTTATGCTTGTTTTTTTTTTTATGTTATTTTAATATATATATAAAAATATTATTATATATTATATATATATATATATTATTATTACATATTTTATTACAAATATATACAGTTTAGATTTATAACTGCAGCATGTCGATTCTTTCCCAAAAAAAAAAAAAAAAAAAAAAGGTAAAAAAGGTACATATTAAAAAACACACCCATTTTACGGGGCATCTTAAATAGAGTACCCCCTTATGGCGGACCTGACCTTGCCCTCAACCCATCCTATTTGTTTAAATGTAAAAAATAAATAATGTTTCATCACTCACACCCATTATAGCTATGCATCTTTTAAAAGAGCACCCCCTCCCTCCACCGAGCTATGATGCATTATATCCTATACCCATTACCCCAACAAGTTGTTCTGCAGCTTCATTCATGATAGATGACAGCAAGTTTTAATACAAAAAAATTTATTACAAAACATCAACATCAACAAAAATAAAACAAAGGAAAACACCACTACAAACCCCTGATACAGGATTCCCCATTGAAATGACGGGCCTGGGGTTGACGACATCGGAGTCCAAAATTATTGGGAAAACCCAGGGTACTGAGGGGGGGGGGTGGGAGGAATGACAGTTTTGCGGAGGAAAAACCCTCCGCACAGGTTGTTCCTGTGTGGATCGGGCACTTGTGGCCATGACTGGTCCCGATCCACCGCACTCTGGATTTAGAAGATAGTCCAGCTGTCCTTGGCGCTTTACTGAGTGCTTCAAAGATCAGTCGTCCGTGTTATGTTACGGTAGCTGAGGGTGCAGGTAAAAAAGGAAATACCCAGAGCAGTTGGAATCTATGAGATTGCAGTACCCTGACTAACAACCGCAACTAGAGGCCCCGTGGAGCGTTCCTCTTGGTCCTAGACCCTCGTCCAGCCTGAAAAATAACTACACCAAAAGATAGAAATGGAAACTATCTCCCCGGAGCAAAACCCCCAAAGATAATAGAAGCCCCCAAACATGTAATGGCGGTTAGCAAGGGAAATACTGACAAGAAAGAAAATATTTGAGCAAAGCGGGGGGCCCAAACTACTAAATAGAAAAAGGACAGGAAGGGTACACTGCAATTCAAAAAACCCCTGAAAAAACACCAACTTACTAATTCAAAATCACTGAGATTCAACGACCTCTACCACCAAATTATTCTTGGTGCAAAAAAATCAAAACAGCAGCCACTGAAAAAACGGAAAAAGCAAAGTACAAAACACAGGGTGGACTAAACTGAGAGGGAAAAGCCCCCAGGGGACCCTGAAAAGGCCCCCCCGAAGTCAGGACAAAAATGCAAAAATATAGCAAAAACACAAAATAAGAAATTTTTTCTTATCTGTTTCAGGATGCAGACACGACACAGCAGGCACAAGGGAAAATGGAAAAAAAAGGATTCAGACCAGAACAATTGATCACCGCAACCCTGATGGGGGAAAAAGACCCCTTATATAAACAATCAGTAACCCTGATTCCCAGTCCTCACAATCCTCACTAGTACCCCTTGTAACCACCGAGGGAGCCTCGTCAAAACCATCCAAAACCCCTTTTACAACAGTACCCCCCCTTGAGGAGGGGTCACCGAACCCTCATTTTAGCAACCAGGTCGGTCAGGATAGTTCCATGATAGCACGGTAAGTCTCCTAGCTGGATGTCCGAAGCAAACACCCAAGAATTGTCTTCCTGACCAAAACCTCTCCTTTAACCAAATAATGGGTCTTGTCTAGAAAACGAGAATCCAATATTTTTTCCAACCACATACTCCGATTGCCTCAACAAAACAGGGTCAGGAGGCACAGCAGCAGGAACCACTGGTCAACAAACCTCTTCAACAAGGACTTGTGGAACACTTATGGATCTTAAATTCCCTGGAAGAAGCAAACGAAAAAAACAGGATTAATAATCTCCTGATCTTATAAGGTCCAATGAACCTAGGCTTAAATTTGGGGATGCACTCTCATAGGAATATTCTTTGAACAACCGACCAAGTCCCCCACTTTAAACCCAGGACCATCAGTCCTTTTGCCGGTTAGCAAACCGAGGGCCTTTCCTGAGAGAGGGCAACCCTCACTACTGGTCCAAACTTGCTGCATACGCCAAAACATCAACACCTGGAAGACAGAACCTCTCTTTTCCTGAAAAAAAAATCGAGGGTGAAACCCAGAATTACAGAAAACGGGACTCAAAGTGGCAGAGCTAGCCCTATTATTAAGAGCAAACCCAGCCAAAGGCAAAAAGAGACCCATATCCTGATCACAGACACAAAGATCTTAGTAAGTTCCAAGTCTGGTTTGTTCTCCAGTTTGACCATTGGTCGGAGGATGAATGCCAAGGAGAAAGACAATTGAACACCCAGTTTTTAACAAAAAGTCCTCCAAAACTGGAAACAAACTGGATCCTCGTAGACACAATGTTCTCAGGAATGCCGTGTAAACGAACCACGGTGAAGGAACAACGGCACCAATTCAGAGGAAGAAGGGGAACTTAGGTTTTAAAAGGCACAAGATGTATCATTTTGGAAAACCATCACAAATTTCCCGATGGGGTCATTCTCTGAGAAACAGGAGATCGGAAATGAAAATCCAAGAGATAGGGTCCATGGTCTCTTGGGCACAGGCAATGGCATCAACAAACCCCGAGCGAGAGCAAGGCTTTGGAGCGAAGCAAATCCCGCAGGACTGCACAAATTCCCTGACATCGCGAGACAAGGTAGACCACCAAAAGGACCGACTAACCGTTCTGGTACCAAAAAATTCCGGGATGCCCACCAAGCGGAAAATGAATCTCAGACATCACACTCTTTTTCCATTGGGGGACAAACAATTTTTCCAACAGGGCAGCGCTCGGGCCTATCCTCCTGCACCCCTCAGAGCAAGTCTCAAATGGGCGAAAAGGCGGAAAAGAACTACACCCCCCCTTCAAAATAAAAAGAGGGATCAGATAGCTCAGGGAGTCCGCAAGGAAAATCCTCGAGGGGCATCCCCTTACATTCTTAGTGCAGGAAAAAAAGGAAACCACAAAATTTTAAAAATTGGGGAAAAAACAAGGCCC